>NHZS01000331.1:0-113615 GCA_002775195.1 Talaromyces adpressus | reverse complement strand
CGGGTAATGGCTTACTTCCACGAACACGATGTAACGCCACTGACAGGTCTTCTCCAGTTCTTCCTCTTCATGTTTGTATTCTCATCGGATAGCACCTAGATTAGGCATAGCAGGAGAGTTTTTCTGAGATCTATACCACCACCTTCATACTTGTACCATCATGCTTTCAGGTCTTCATAGCTCTTTACATAACTTATCTAGGCACTTGATATTAGATTTTATCAGTGAGAGTCAGCAAGGCAATCTAATTCGTACAGGCACCAGACTGTACGGGGAATCTCTTCTGTCTGTTTTACGGTTACAGTACAAAAATAGCTGATCGGTGCAGAAGTCTCAAATGTAAATGATGTATTCATCTCGTACCCTGGCGTAGCTCGTTTGATGACTTGAAAGTAGTGACCTTAGGATTATATACGATCGGCGCGTATTCCCCAGCCATCCAGAGTAAATTCGATCTCACATATTTCCTCCCAAGCGCCTCCGTTGTTCCACATATAATCATCTCCGTCTTTATCGTGATCACCGTGACCAAATCGAAAACTGACCCGCTCGCACAACCCCATATTCCGAAAAGAAATTTGCTCCGTCCGGAACTCCACAGCGCCCCGAGAATCCAGATTCATCCTCCAAGTACAAACCACATTCCAAGCAACGGCATTCCCGTCCACCCACTGCAAAAAAAACACCCGCCCATCCTCCGACTTGCACCACAATCCACTGCCACTCGCCATTTTCCCACCAGAAAGAAATATCTAAAATCAAAAATCAATCTCTATTTTGTTGAATTTTCAACTCCTTATTGTATTCTCACTCTTCCAGTGTTGTGGGGCGCCCCACTATTTGCCATGTGGCCCTCGTCTACTGGCTAACTTATCCTTACGACTATCTGTGCGGTCGATCACTGAACTCACTAGCACGATTATATAGGTATCACTATCATAGCTCTGCTAAAAGAATATTTCGATATCGTACGCCGTGGGCATAGGATGCGCGCCTACATCGCAACTTGTGTTCAAGAACGATTTTCCCTCAGGCGCTTCATTTAGTCATAAGTAGGGATAGTCACTTCCATATCCGATCAAGATGTCGCCGTACGCTCGAATCATTTCCGCATATTCAAGCGGCTCAAGAACGGAGCGGTAGAAAGTTCTCTTGCGATTCATTTCTGGCCGTGAGACCCAGACGAAGGTATGGTTGATCGTCATGCTGACTTTCTTTTTCTTTTTACTGAAAAGTTTGAGAACTTTTGCTTCTCAATGTTGCAGATGGATGTGTATTGTCTCGTTCTTAAATAATCTGCTTTACCAGTTAAACCCTAACGTGGTCGGAGTTCCGGGTACACTTATCAAACCAACAAATCAAGACACAATCAGTTACGCAGAACTTGGTGTTGATACATTATTATCCTATATCCCTCTAATAGCCTATTCATTTTTAGGGAGCAATGGTGCACAACGGATCGGCAAACCAACCAGAATGCCAGAAATGTGGAAAGACTTTTGGAAGTAGTCAGTAAAATGCTTCTGCACAACCCGCATTTCGAGTTTGCATGCTGAATCGACCAACAGAGTCATCACTTGGTCAACACATTCGGAAAGAGTGCAGCCAGTCTGCAATAGGCAGTACTCGCCGTAAGTCATGCAATCAATGCGCACTAGCCAAGGCAAGATGCGACCTGAACCGTACTTCTTGTCGGAGATGTGTTCTGCGAGGAATGGTGTGTGTATATCTGAACTCTGTCGTGGAATCCAACAGCACTCAGAATTCTGCTGGTTACATGCCAAC
Source organism: Talaromyces adpressus (assembly GCA_002775195.1). Taxonomy (NCBI): domain Eukaryota; kingdom Fungi; phylum Ascomycota; class Eurotiomycetes; order Eurotiales; family Trichocomaceae; genus Talaromyces; species Talaromyces adpressus. The sequence continues at coordinate 111,830 of NHZS01000331.1, read as the reverse complement.
AACAACCACAATAGATGCAGGTAATACCGGCATCAACGCTCTGCCGGATATTGATGTGTCAGGAAATGGCGTATTTCCTAGCTAAGACAATTGGAACAACAGCAGCAGTGATATAATGCCACTATCTCTCGCTACGAATGCATACAGCTCTAATGACTCACTACATTTCGACTTTCAAGGGCCACTGGCTTAGTTTCCTATACCGGAGATCCCCACAATGGCTCTTACAAGGAACAGTATGGAGCTCATATTCCGTGCGCTGCGCACTTGGCCTCGCATGATCGCGGATGAGTTCAGTTTCCGCCTTTATTCCATCACACACAAGCCTGCAAAGAAGCCTTGCCAGTTCCACTAGCGAAATGCTTTACGCTAGCTAAGATGTGGCACAAGCAGAGGAGATTGTCAACACGACTATCATGAGAGAAGTGATCTTGAAAGTGTACGCAACCTCTCCTGTAGATTGCTTTACGTCCAGGCTGCTAACACAATCTGCAATACAAAACTTACAATGACACAGATCAACTTGCAACCCTATAAACAATGGTCATATATACAATCATGCTCCTATTCCCCATTCGTCCCGGGACGACATTTACAACAAACCATGAACTGTTCTGGAACATCCAGCAAACCGCGTGGCACATGACTGAAAAGACCGGCCTAGTTCTCAAGAGAACAAAACCTAGAAAAAGGCGCCGTTCCTACATGGGAAACCTGGATAGATACCACTTCCAAACGACGAGCAGTCCTGGGCATATGCTGTCTGGCACAGAATCCCTTCGTTTGATTGTAAGGAGCTCGGTTTTATACCTGCGCCTGCAGCGAAATTGCTTTGGCAGAGCCATTCGGCTGAAGAGTGGAGCTCGCTGCATATCAAATGGCTTGCTAGGTGGAATGGAAAGGGGAATATGCAAAGAGAGTTTGACAAGGTACGGCTGGGAATTGGGCTGGATGAGCGGACGGAGAGATAGTTAGAGAAGGTAGATGAATTTGGTATGATAATGATTTCAATAGGTATGTCCCTCGGCGCAAATATCATTTTCCAGTCCGGTCATGTTCCTTCGATGCTTATGACTAACGATGTGGTTTTAAGTGAACGCGACAGAGCGACATGTCGGTGCTGTAGGGCCAATGCAGATATCCATGGCAAATCGTAATACAGTAACAAGTAATGAAGGAACGATGATAATGACTTGGAATGACAGCAGCGATGGATACAAAAAAGAAGAGACGTTGGATTATTCCGTCTAGAAATGTGACCATCAATGTGACTGGCTGGAATGGAAGGCGGTGAGATTGTAGGGTATTACATAGCTGAGTGCCCCACTCCACCGTATGCTGTCCCGCATCGAAGCAGTCACTCCAAGTCTCATCCTCATACTCTCTTGCATTTCGAGTAGCTGTCTATTCATTGATCAGTCTCGAATTCAGCAGAATTACGATAGTGTACTCTTGTCAAAATGGGTGACCCACGCGCCCTTCTACAAAAGGTAACTTGTCCCTCTTCACAATACCTGCTTGGTGGCTAATGTTGTCGTGTTCGAAACCAGGCCGACAAAGCCCTCTCAGGTGCCTCTGGCGGTTTCAGCTTCTTTGGAGGTCGATCAGAGAAATACGAAAATGCAGCAGATCTATACGTCCAGGCGGCGAACGCATTCCGAGTGCAAAGGATGAGTACGTCAATCTGCGCTGGCCTGTTGAACCTCGAATAAACAAAAGGAACCAAGCTAAATTCTTATCGGTATGATGAACAGATAAAGAAGCCGGTATGGCCTTTGAGAAAGCCGCCGCCGTCCAAAGGAATAGTCTCAACGAGCCCGACGATGCCGCAAATAGCTTATCCGAAGCTTTCAAAGTATACCGCAAAACAGACCCGGAGGATGCAGTGCGAGTCCTTGCAGGCGCAATTCAACATTATATCAACAAGGGAAATTTCAGACGAGCGGCGACTCACCAACAAAACCTGGCTGAATGCTACGAAGTGGAGATTGGTAACGCTAAGAAGGCTTTGGAGGAATATGAAAAGGCTGCTGAGTGGTATGAGAGTGACAATGCGGAGGCGTGAGTTTATCTTTCGGATTTTTGGGTCGGAAGGGAAATATACTGACATATGGCATGATAGACTTGCGAACAAATATTACCTGAAGGTGGCCGACCTTGCAGCGATAGAAGCCGACTATTACAAGGCAATCGGATATTACGAGAAAGTTGGAAAAGTCTCTATCGACAATAACTTGATGAAGTGGTCTGTAAAAGATTACTTTTTCAAAGCCGGCATCTGCCACCTTGCATCCGGGGTATGTCTTATTGCTCCCATTAAGCAAAATGTTTCCTTAGCTGACTGTATATGGCTAGGACCTCGTTGCAACCAATCGCGCATTGGAAAGTTATAGAGACCTCGACCCCACATTTGCTTCAACCAGAGAGCACGCATTATTAGTCGATCTATTGCAAGCCGTTGAGCAAGGCGAGCCAGACACTTTTGCTGATAAACTCTTCCAATTCGACCAATTGAGCAAGTTGGACAAGTGGAAGACCACATTGTTCCTTCGCATCAAGGGTAATATTGAAGAGACTGGCGAAGATTTCTCGTAATCTGTCTTTCGTCTTTGTATTCTGTTGTTGGGTGACACTGTTTGTTACAGGGTTGCATGTTTTGATACACATTCTCGTGGCTCTGGTTTCTGATGATTATGTTGGTAGATTATCATGTCATTATACTCGAGATATTTTTCAAATGGACAAGTGTTTCGAGGCAAGAGGATTCCGGTATTTCAACAAATGCAAGAAACGCTCATGCTTTCTTTAGGTACTTTGGAAATGAAAAGCATTCACGATTCAACAATCATTCGTACAAATGAAGTCTCATCGACATTCAGTTCTCACGAATTCAAAACCCGAACCAATCTCCTTTCCAAATTATTGCTTGTTTGGGTCCTCATATAATTAGTTGTTAGTATAGGGCTCTTAATTTGCAACCCTAACGCGGAAACATACCCAAGAACACTCATGGATGTCGTTAAAATGGTCACGTCGCAGACTGTCTAGGCAACAACATCTAAATAGTTGAAAATAAGGCAAGCTTCTAGCAGTAAACTATTTCTATCGCTTATTTTAACGGGAGAAACGCCCGGTCAAGGTGGGTCTCTTGATGAACAAGATATTCGACATTCCCGTGCCGGCCTAGAGTCGCCATGTGGACGAAACGGCCACAACAAATCCCCAGAGCTCTCCTCGGGTCGATAATACGTTGCAGAAGTATTGTGTCGAATTATGGAAGCTCTGTCGGCATTATGATCCACCCAATCCAAGCACAGCAAGACCGCTTCATGAACAGATCCCCATGCCGCATGCAGGGTTGAAGGAGATTCTTGTTTATCTCAACTCATCCAACTGACAAAGGTCGACTATTATCATAGCAAAGGGAGCCAGGTGCTAGTCCATAATAGGAAAGGTTAGTATAGTTATTTCTCACCGCCCAGCCAATTCGGCATCAGCCGTCCTTCGTCAGAAGGGTCTGAAACAAAAACTTCAAAAATAATACTTCAAAGTACGCCTATTTACTTTGTACCGCGCTTTCCATATTAACCACGTATAAATAGTAATTACTAGTATTAAATGATAGGTGATCGAAGAATCTACCTCCAAGCAAATTTTCAGCTTCTAAAAATAAAAATGTGGGGTTTGGTTATTGATATAGTCAAAATTATATACAATTATAATTTAGAGAATCCTGGCCATTGATTGGTTAATAGTCACGTGCTTCCTGTGTGGAGTGCGTGTGAATATTTTCAGCTCTTTGTTGATACGTAGTTATACTCTTCATCAATTCTTTATGCAGTAAGCAAGCCAGCAAGCGAGCTAATATTTATATAAGAATAGGACCCTTAGCTACATACATCAATATGTGTTAGTTAACGTGTTTATTAATGCTAGGTGCGCTCCCCAATCCCACGTATATGCGAATTTGCTAACAAGTAAGCCAGTTGATGAGACAGCGTACGTGCAAATAAGCCTAATTAAGCTTATACGAGGCTTATATACAGTTTATTCAACCAATCAAAGCATATAAAATGAGTGCCCGGGTAGTTGATATGAGTAGGTAGTCTATATACGTTTGCCGTATATATATATACATATGTGTTTGACACTTTTTGTGTAAAATGAGTTCCAGGTACCGAACTATAGCTATAAACTAATTAATATTAATATCATTTAAAAGAGCTAAATTCGTTCTATAATCCCCTGCAAGCAAATTTTCAATATGTGTTATTAATATGTAGTGCGTGGTGGTTAAACATCAAAAATTTGACCTGCTGGCACACCTCTTGCAGCGGAGTTAAGTTCGTTTAACAGAGGAATAAATCGGCCACAGGGAGAAAAGCCATTCTCGCCGCAGCTTATAAGAAAACCGTCGCCAGATGCTAGCTCAGGATCTATGAGAGGACGAAAGATGAGATTCTGGTTCAGACTGACAACAGCGCATGTGTGTTACTTTCAACGACCATCCTGGTACAAAACCTTCAGATCTTGACCGTGCCCGAATGGGAAGAGGGGGGGTATTTTTACGGTGACCAGTCTCTTCGCATTCCAAGTCGAGCTGGAGTCTTATTCCAAGAGGTATCTGAAATTCGTCGGAATAAAGGCCCCCGTTGAAATGTCTAAAGGGCAAGGATATCAAGGAATGGCTCAAACGACGGGAACCTGGTGTAGGTGCAATTTCAAGGCGTAATGGATATTTCGCGTGTTTTCATGATTTGGCGGTGTGTATGCTTCATACAGTAACTTCACTTTCTGAATCAATCAGATTTTTAGCTAGTCGATGTATATATAGAGATTATTAGATCGACAGAAAACAATCTTTTACGTTTCTGGAGAGACTTGATTAAATTCGACTGTACTAGATTCCGAGCTCTCCAAATCAAAAAGCATCTTCAAAGCCCCGTTGCGGTGTTCTGGCGAGAAGAATACCGAGTAGGGGCTCAGACGACTCTTTAGGGTTAGGCATACTGCAAAGAGAATCATACAATCAACACAATTTGCTATAAACGACACCACTATGCTCATTTAGCTATGCAATGATCAATATACATCAGATAGAACGCCATGTTGTACTATACAGAACCGTTCGGGTATCATCAAAAAGCGACGGAGGGATCTAAGCATGCTTTTCTCATAAATCCTTCTTCGAAGCAAACCTGGCAAGCGCAGGGCCCAATTCCTCTCGCTGTTTTTGCAATGTCTCGTTTTGATGAGAAGAGCGTTCACGTTGTATGGCTTCGGCCTTGAGACGCTTCTCGTCAATGACGTTCGTCTTTCCTCTCTTTCGGAGGTATTTCCTCAGTGCACTGTTGCGGCCACGGCCTCGGTTCTTCAGTTTCTCTATTGCGTCTTTGGGTTTGTTGTCTTCTTCACGCTCTTCCCGTCGTTTCTTATCGCTGATCAAGTCGATTTTGCCGACGAAGTTGGGATCGAGTGAAATCATTTCGGGCTGCAGTTTGTCCAACAAAGCCTTGACTTCAGCTTCCTGGCGTTGTTTGGTTGTCTCGTAGGGGTTTATCTCCGTGGCATCGAAGTTCGCTTCTCCGGCGCCAGGGACAATTATACTAGCGAAGCCCTTGTCATGTGTGACACCTAGGATATCCTCATATGGACACCATCTGACGGTTTCAATGCGCTGCCCATCGCCACCCCATGCCATATAAGGACTTTGCACTTTTCCGGTGTCGGTAGCGGCAGCATCGAAGAGTCCCTTCCAGACACTGACCTGTGTGCCCCATCCGACAGCCGTGAGATTGCGGTCGCTAATTGCAACACTTGATCCAGGTTGGTAGCAAGAATACGAATGAACTGGTTTGAACATTCGAATATCCCACACATTCATTCTCATGTCCTGGCCAGTGGAAACCATATATCGACCCTGGCGGTCAATAGCCATCGATCGTACTGGGCCGCGGTGTACAAGAGCTTTGACAAGGGCGGTTTGTGAATTAGGCGACCATAGAGTGACAGTACCATTTTGGTGGCCGACGTGAAGAATAGCGTTCCAGGGATTCTGGCATAGTGATGTTGGGGACCCTAGTCGAGTAGGTAGCTCGGCGACTAGCTGGCCTGTGGAAGTGTCTGTATATTTGAGGAAACCGCTATTTGCCTAACGACTCTGTTAGTGCATAAAACATGCTAGATGTTTAGGGGCAACTCACGGCGCTGGCCAAAAGGAAGTGATAAGGCAAAAATTCGAGATATTTGGCCTCGACGTGTTTGTTGAGGCAGTGCAGTTCCACACCAGCGTGGTCGTAAATATAGACATGCTTCTTCTGAGCCACAGCAAAGAACTGATTATTGTGCAACCACTTCGCGTCGCGAATTGTCTCCCCAAGTTGTAGCTCACATCCCAGCTTTCCGGCTCGCCAGTCCATCGTTGCGACATGACCTTTCCTCCCAGCCAAGAGTAGATTCTTGCCGTTGCGCGTATAATCTGCACGATATGGGCCGAGTTCCTCCAATTTCAATTCAAAGCCTTTCTTGGCGACTTCAATTCCAACATTTTCCCTAATCTCATCTTGTCTGACTTTGTATGTTCGTTCAAGCTCCGCCTCGGGCTCTAGGAAGCCGGACTCGTTCTCAAGGAGAATCTCCGCATCTTTTGCGCGTAGGGCTGCTGTTTTGTATCGGTCCTCGACGGTCTTGAGATTTCCTCGGAGCTTTTTGTCTCTAATTTTGTTCACCTGTACTGCCTTTCCACGTCCGTATTTCTCGGTGGCTTCTGTGATGCGTCTTTTGGCTTCTCGAGCTTCAATGGAGTCTTGCGGCGAGCGCTTCGCGACCGGTCCGGCGGCTGCGGCCATAGCTGTTGCAACAATTCAAGCGCCTATGAAATTAAGAGTAATAAAAAAGTTGAAATGAATGTAATCCTGGAAACTGGAGTACAGTTGAGCTTGTATTCGATAAGGGTATGGAGAAGTAACGGGAGACTAAAAATTTCCATGCCAAGAGTTCCTTCGCTTGTCCGCCACAACTTTTTTTCTTATCGATTAGCTGGTCCCCGCCTTCCAGAATTTAGTCTATTTTTTCTTCAAAAAAATCATCAGATTAATTGATTGATCAACCAGAGGATTTAGACTTGATACTACATATATCATTCTGGCGACTCTTGCATTCCGTTTCAAAAGGCCAGAAGCGGCCAATATGGCGCCAATCACTTCGTCGGTGCATCACCACCGGAGCACAACAAAAACAAGCCACAAGCCATTCAAGAGCAAGCACGCTACGAAGAGTGCTCTCAAAGAACGAACAAGAGGTATGCTCTCTACTTATACCTTATACTTTTACAACGATGTAGGATAAGTAATTGACCGGCTAGATAGGCAAAATCGAGACAAACGAGCGAGGAGTCCGAAAAACACCCCACCAACAACTCATGTCGAAACTCGATCGCAAAAATCAAGCTCGTCAAAAACAACTGGTGAAACGCCAGGAAAAGTCTCAGGCTGCCAGTATCTTTGCCGGGCATAATGGAGCCCCCCGTCAAGTGGCCATTGTTCCTCTCGCTGATAACATCGATGTCGCTGCCGTGATCCGCGCTTTAAACGATAGTGTCGATATTTCCGAAGAAGTCTCCATCGATCGCCAAGTACGTATTCGTGTCGACCGGTTCAAACAGAATATCATGTACATTCCAGCAAAATACGATTTGATACATGCTTTGGATGTCTGCCGTGTGGCCGATTTTGTGATTGTGGTTCTCCCTACGGACATTGAGGTGACGGAGGAAGGAGAAACTCTTTTGCGATCAATTGAAAGTCAGGGTATCTCCAACGTTTTGGTTGTGGCCCAGGGTTTGGATAAGGTGAACCCGCATAAGAAACGTCCGCAGATCGTTTCATCCCTCGTGTCGTTTATGAATCACTTCTTCCCTTCTATCGAAAAAGTGCTTTCGCTGGATTCCCGACAAGAGTGCTCGAATGTGGTTCGAAGTCTTTGTACAGCTACTCCAAAAGGGATCAGGTGGAGGGATGACAGGAGTTGGATGACAATTCAAGATTTCAAGTGGCCGGATGTGCAGGGAAGTCTAATCGATGATGTCGTGGTCACAGGTGTCGTTCGGGGTAAAGGATTAAAAGCAGATCGAATTGTGCATATACCAGGATGGGGCGACTTTCAGATTGCATCTATAACAGCAGCGCCACTGCCGAATACAAAAGGCAAAAAGGAGGATTCGATGAACATTGACGACAATGTAAACCCGCAAGTTTTGGACCAGCCAACCGATGATCGTGATGATATGGCGGTTATCGCACCTGAAGAGATTGAGATGGATGATGACATGCTATCAAACCCTGATGTGGAAAGACGAGGAGTACTACTTGACGACCATCATTACTTTTCCGACGACGAATCCCACATCCCGGCACGCCCAAAACGATTGCCGAAGGGTACTTCAGAATACCAGTCTGCTTGGTTTCTTGAAGACGACTCTGATTCCGCATCCGATATGATGGACAATGAAGACGAAGATATGGATATGGAAGTTGATGAAACCGAGGGTCGTCCTGAGGACGGTGTTTTCCCAGACCACGGCGATGCCATGACCGAGGGTGGCCCGTCAGAGTATCCTCAATCAGAAATGTTCTTGGACCCATCACCAGAAGATGAAGCCGACCAGCTCGAGAATTACCGTGCCAGTCGTCGAACTGAGGCCGAAGATGATTTGGAGTTCCCTGATGAGATTGAATTACACCCCAATGTCCTTGCTAGGGAGCGATTGCAAAAGTACCGTGGCCTGAGAAGTCTCAAGACCAGTCGATGGGAGACAACAGAAGATCGACCATTTGAACCCGAGGATTGGCGACGACTCCTCCAATTCAACGATTACAAAGGTATCAAGAATAAGCTTATTCGTGAGGCTCTTATCGGCGGTGTTACACCCGGTACACGAGCTAATGTGCACTTGAAGGCTGTGCCGTCGGTACTGCGCAATAGCCCATTACCGGTGGCATTATATTCTCTGCTTCGACATGAGCATAAGCACACTGTCATCAATATCAACATGACCTTGAACTCTTCCGTGGAGAAGCCTATAAAATCTAAGGAGGAAGTCATCATTCAATGCGGACCTCGCCGTCTTGTTGTGAATCCAATCTACTCCGGAGCCGGAAACACGCCCAACAATGTACACAAATTCGATCGATACCTCCATCCAGGTCGCAGCGCCATTGCTTCGTTTATCGGTCCTGTAATCTGGGGTGCGGTTCCGGTTCTTGTATTTAAGAACCAGGCCGTTGAAGATTCAGAAGTCCTCGAATCCGTCGATGGCTACACCGCTGGAAAGACGTCCAACCGCCTAGAACTCATCGCAACAGGCACGGTCGTTGCACCCGATCATTCTCGAGTAGTTGCCAAACGAGCCATCCTGACCGGCCATCCTTACAAGATCCACAAAAAGGTAGTCACAGTGCGCTACATGTTCTTCAACTCCGAAGATGTCCATTGGTTTAAGGCTCTTCAACTCTGGACTAGACGCGGTCGCAGTGGTTTCATCAAGGAGAGTCTGGGAACTCACGGTTACTTTAAGGCAATGTTTGATTCCAAGATTAATCCTCAGGACTCTGTAGGAATTAGTCTATACAAGAGAGTCTTTCCACGCAGGGCTCGGGCTTTGGAGGAGGTTGAAACTGTTGCATAATTGGTCTTGCGCCTGTCTATCTTTTATTTTTTTTCCCCCTGTGACGATGGCTTATGACGAATGCATACCCCCCTGACATGATAAGTTACATGTCATGATTATATAGATGAGATATTGATTGACTTTTTGATGTCAGTTGAATAAAAGTGATACATATTCAAAAATCCAAGTTCCAATTGTTATATGTAGGAATCCGATCATAGACAGGAAATATAGGGCATAATATTCTTCCTAGGTCAAATCGAAAGTCTGATAGACATCAATCAAACACTCCCCGAATTCCTAGGTGCACCGCTCTTCCACCTCTCCAAACTCGTCTCATACGCACCACTCGCCTTCCACGAACTAATAATCAAATTCACAATATGATCCACTCCATTCCCATGCTTCACGGATCCAAACACCGTCGGACCCCCCTCTCTTATTTTGGCAGCATCACGCTCCATAACACTTAAATCCGCGCCCACAGCCTCCGCCAAATCGATTTTGTTAATAACCAATAAATCGCTGCCCGTGATGCCCGGCCCACCTTTTCGGGGTACTTTGTCTCCGCCGGCAACGTCAATAACGTAAATGATGAAATCGGCTAGTTCGCGGGAATAGTTTGCGGCGAGATTGTCGCCGCCGGATTCGATGAGTAGCAAATCGGTGGAGAATTTGCGCTGGAGGGTTTGCAGGGCGAGAAGGTTTGCGCTGATGTCTTCGCGGACGGCGGCGTGAGGGCAGCCGCCTGTTTCAATGGCGGAGATGCGTTCGGGAGCAAGGGCTTTGTTGCGGGTTAGAAATTCGGCGTCCTCTCTGTTCATTATACATCGTGTCAATCATCTTTCAATTGATAAAATGGGGAGAATGGGGACGTACTTTGTGAAAATGTCATTGGTGACAGCTGCGATGTTGTATTGATCTCTCAATGCGAGGCAGAGCTTTAACATCAGCGCCGTTTTGCCGGATCCAACTGGTCTTTTGTGACTGTATATCAGCCACCGTCTTGTACATGGTGATGGTTCTGGGCAGGAGACTCACCCCCCGATACCAATCGTGAAAGCTCGATCCTTCCAGTCCCGCCCTTCATGGTGAGAAAGTGGTTGCTCGCGGTTTAGATACGAGCCTGGTCCACCGTAAATTTCGTGAGAGTGGCCGTGGCCGCCAAAGTCATCGCTGCCACCGTGTGAATGTGACAGTCCGTTGTCGTGGGAATGGGTGTGGCCTGTCGACATGTTTTCGTGTCCAACCTCCGTGGTAGCTATCCTGGTCGACAACTGCTGTAGATTGATACGCAATAATTAGCCTAACACTTGAACTCAATGGTATCGCAATCGACCATGGGATCGTGAAGGTATTAAGGAAATTAGGATATCGTGTGCTCTTATCAGTAACATACAGCCCACCAGCCCACCTTGCTTATCTAATCAGATGCCCGCATCTATGATTTTATATCATCTTGCCTGAACTTCGTCCTTACTAGGTTAGCATCAGATATCATACGTATAGTTCAAAGTCAAAAAAGCAAGGGGAAAAGAACTGTATGTCTTTACAGCTCTGAATATCAATACCTCAACCGGAGTCCCTTATTTCCCGGGGCAGCTCAACAAGATCAATGCCATGCCATGGAAGACCTCCTGTCGGTATTACAACTCTACAGCGTACCTAGGTAACCTTCGAGTTGGCTAGACTTTCCTGACTTTCAATGTTGCCATTCCTAGTGTTCCAAGGTTTAGTTCAATCTGAAACTACGCCGGTCGCGCGGTAAATCTGCGTGTCTATTCATCACACCAATTGTTAAGATACAGTATATCTTCGAGAATTGATAGTTCATCATAAACCCCTATTTGCAATGCTCGAAGCCGCGACTATTACCAGCATTTGAAATATATCTAGGTAGTAGACATTGGCATATAAAATCGGCATGCAACCTAACAGCCTAAGCTGCTTTTCAGCTTAGGGCTCAACGTACCTACCTCTCCGTCCAAATTTGTCTACTGGAACACCCCGGCTATATCCTTACTCAATTTTCCAAGGCTTTTGATCGTTGTTACACCTTTGGCGCACGAAAATCTCAGGTTGACCTAGGCAGAGCTCACGTTCCGGCTATCTAGTTGATTATATTGCTCTTGCCCTACCGACATAGACCCTTGATTTCTTCAGATCTTCAAACATCTCCGAAAATCATTCTCTCGTCCAGCTAAATTCGACTGCCATTCTCGAAAATTATCATGATAGCTCTTTTTCCCCCTTACTAGGACCTTACCGCAGATTGAATCAATAATATGCCACATGGATTTAAGGGAAGATGCTTATTCAATGTCTAATAAATACGATCCAGATTGCTACCTTATTCCTCTAGTGTACATGTAGAAAGTTCCAAGAATCACAGCGATGTTCTAAATATTAAGATTTAGATGACTTTCCGCGGCAATTATGAGGCTCAGGGGCTAAGTCCACCTTCCGTCTGTGTGCAATCTCACATGGTTATTCTGGCTATATAAACAATTCGGTTTCAAAAGTACCCGGCAGAGTAAATGACTACTTAGGTATGCATCCACCTGCTATAAGTGCACGTTATTCACACCCCGTGGGTGAGTTGCACGACCAGCAGGGATCTCACACTCATTGATAACTCCATTTTCAGCACAGTACCGCGCAAAAAGAGAAATTAAGCGTTTCAACCTCTGTGGGTGGTCTTCAGCGCGGTCATGTGTCTCTCCGGGGTCATTGAGGACATCAAATAATTGCCATTTGCCCGGCCCATACGGCCACGGAATGTAGAGTGCTTTCCAGCTACCCTGGCGGACTGCGCGGCGACCAAAGAGCTCCCATCCCGTGACTTGGTCGTCCTTGTGGATTGCCGATGCTTTACCTTGAAGATATGGCAGCCACGATTTTCCGGTCATGGGAGCTATGGGATTACCGTTGTACATTTCGCCTGGATGCATCACGCCACAAATATCGAGCAAAGTTGGCATGATATCCATCACAGTACAAAAGGAAGAATCTATCCGCCCTCCCAAAGTGCCTGAAGCGTTAGAAGACAACAGACGCGGCGCACGTAATACGAATGGGACTCGAATTCCACCCTCCGAGGTGAACATTTTGTACAAAAGACCAGGCGCAGTGGAAGCACTGGCCCATTCAGCACCATACCACGTGAAGCTGTTGAAGGCGCCGATATTTTCAATGCGATTATCATAGTATCGTTCCACATGGGCGTCTAACTGGTTATATGCAAGGGGCCACGCCTCAAATTGAGCTCCTTCGGCACCGTTGTCGCTCATAAAAATGATGATCGTGTCATCAATTTGATTCACACTTTCCAAAAAGTCGAGGATGTGGCCAATGTTCTCGTCCATTCGATCCACCATGCCTGCATACACTTCCATCTTTCGACAACTGACGCGGCGCTCGACCTCTGTCATCTCCTTCCAAGGCACAGTATCGGAGCCGTCTTCATTCTTAGCAATAACTGGCGCGGGCACGGCATCTTTTGGTATGAGGCCCAGTCTTTTCAGCTCGGTCAACCGGCGCTGTCGCAACGCCTCCGGTCCATCATCATACATGCCACGATACTTCTTAATCGACGACTCAGGCGCCTGGAGAGGCCAGTGCGGAGCCGTGAACGGAAGATAGGCAAAAAATGGGCGGGATTCCTCGCGTTGGATGCGATCTTGTAGGAAATCCAGCAGAACCTTGGTGAAGAAGTCTGTGCTGTAAAATCCTTCGGGCAACTGGTCTGGAGGCACAGGATCATGATCTTTATAGTACACACGCTCAAGAACCTTGGCAATACGTGGAATCGTATCAGGATCCATATAGGCCGGCTCCCATCCGTAGTGATTGTGGGCTCCGTTGACAAAAGAAAAAGATCGTTCAAAGCCACGCACAGCAGGTATGCGATCTGGCGTGTTCCCCAGATGCCACTTGCCGGCCATGAGCGTTTCATATCCTTCATAGGGGTGTCAAAATTTCCTTCACTTTGCAGGTGAGCCTGGATATGGACTAGAACATACCGCCATCACGAAGGCACTCCTGCAAGGCTACCACTCGGTCATTTAAATACCCCTCGTATCCAGGTCGACCCTGATGCTCCTCCTTAAGACGCTCGGCCATGGTTCCAAGTCCAGCGACGTGATGGTCGGTTCCTATAACATATGTTTGAGAAAAAACAAAACAACGCAAAAGAGACCAAAAAGGACGTACCACTAAGCAGCATGGATCGCGTCGGTGAACAGGCAGACGCCGCATGGAAATCTGTCATGCGCAAGCCTTCCGCCGCCAGGCGGTCGATGTTAGGAGTCTGGATCTCGCTGCCAAAACACCCAACGTCAGAAAACCCTAGATCATCCGCCAGGATGATCAAGACGTTTGGACGCCGTGATGCTGTCATTTTGCCGAGTGGTAGGTCACAAAGGCAAACTTGGTTTGCTGCTAGAGATACTAAACTTGGCAAACATTATTTATATACCTAAACAGTGCAGACTACCAGTAGTTACATGGCGGAGATCCCACTCGGAAGCAACATTGAATGCGCCGACAATGCAGCACACTTTAGATGTGCTAGCAGCACAGTGTATGGTATTGAGCCGACTAGATCGGATGTCGCATCTTCAGCCGACAGACTCGGTGGAGTCGGCAGGGGAGGTGATCGGCACCAATAGTAAACCCATACAGAAACATAATACCAAACAAAGCAACCCATCCCCAATAGAAGGCGGACTTAGCGTTCTTCTATGGACACAACTAACTACGTAGTACGTACCTGCTTAGGACTTGGATGACCGAGGGTCAGACGCGCGGCACCTAGCCTGAAGGGTAAGAGCTCATCATTGTGGAGATTTTTGTCAAATGACACCATTGAGTCTTTACAAGGCCCTGGCCTCCGGGGTAAGGATGAGGGACATAATAAGGAGCTCTCGTCCCCTTAGAATTGAGGTGCATTTCAACATAAGCAGTAACACAATAGCCTCTGTGAAACGAAGAAAGCGCCATTTCAAGGCAATTATATCCTAATATCCTGCAAATATAATGCCATATACTCCAACAAGCTTCTTATCTCTGACAATCGCACTATTTGCAGGTCTCTGGAGCGTAACCATAGCGCAATCCTCACCGAGCAGCCCATGACCTCTTCTTCAAAACTTTAGAAGTACAGCCATTCAGGCTTCCTTTATGAATGTCACGAAGATGGGCTAGACCAAGCTTAGATTTCTGTTCTTTTTACCTAAAGATATACTTCATAACACAGGCCACCCTTACATCTATTCAGATAACAGACAGCTTGTATGCCAGGGTTCCCTAGGAAATTACTCCGCTCTCCAGCCACAGCTACTTGAGGGCGAGCCTGTCATCACATTCTAATCCAGCGTACGCAGCACCAGTGGCTTCAGCTTCAGCTTGATCAGTATTCTCAACGCCTCCTACCAGGAAGTTTATCACATTACACTGGAATGCAAAAAGGGGAATTTTAATACCATCTTTGGAAACGAGACTTTCAATTCGTGCATCAATACCCATAAGAGTTTCATCACCAAGAATAGCACCATTCTTGTCACAGCTGTCAATGTTACGCAAGCTGACCTGAGTTCTGTTGGCGGACCTAAAGACGGCTGGATACAAGACAGCCTGATATACGAGATTGACATCAAGACTAACAAAGTTCTATTTCGTTGGAGTGCTTATAAGCACCCAGAAGTAGTTCGGATCAGTGACTCCCTGTTTCAAATAGGTGATTTAGGTCGCAACAGAACGAACCCTTATGGATACTCGCATCTGAATTCTATTGCCAAGTACGGTGATTAATACCTTCTGTCTTCGCGGTACCTGGGCAGTGTGTGGCTTATTGCGCCGAATGGTAGCGCCCTCTGGAATTTGGATGTAAATTTCGGACCAACCTCTTCTGTGGCTGATTCTAGATGCTAACAATAATCTTTAGGGCATGAATGGTGGTGACTTCCAGCTAGGGCCCGAGACAAGCTTCTGCTATTAACACGACGTACGAATGCAGTCGCAAGATCAAGATCGCATCACGATCAGCATGCACAACAATGATAACTCGCCATCCACTGGCTCTACGTCCCAGACAACAGGCATGTTGCTAGATGTGGAGTTGCATGATTCTAAACAGGTGACTCTGAAGAAACGCGTTTCGGACGCAGCTGAGCCAGTTTACTCGGTACCATAGGGCAGTTACCAGGTACTAGAGAATGGCTACGTTCTTATGGATCAAGGCGCCACGCCAAAAATCGAAGAGTACGATGAGGGCGGTCGCATTATCATGCGCGCCTGGTTTGGATACAACAATAGCTAGAACATGATGACTTATCGGGCCTACCGCTATCCCTGGGTAGGACGGCCGATAAGTAAGCCAGATGTTGCATCATGCACAGCAGAGGGAGTTAGAAATATCATGGTCTATACAAGCTGGAATGGAGCGACAGATGTTCAGGCATGGAACGTGTACTCTGAACAGAAGTTGTTGATGACTGCCACTAACGGCTTTGAGACAGCTATTCTCATTGATGGTTTAGTGACAGGCGACTCGATCTCTGTGGTGGCTGTTGGTGGCGTGGGAAATGGGGCACGCTCGGAATCTGTTGTGGTGAAGGATGTCTGCCCATAGAAATAGGCTGGAAATATCCTGTTTGGTCTCTTTGGGCGCTGCATAATTGAGTAAGATAGGCCTTCAAGTTTGCCTAGGGAAACATGAACTGAAAATTACACACTAAGCTTACGCCTCCAGCAAATCAGATCATAACCTATAGGTCTGGAAGGGAAAACATGTAATTAGTGCATTTGTGATGTTAAATAAACTAGGCTTACAAAAGGCAGAGAGAGACTCATGATAGCTCACAAATCATCCCTCCAAAAAGGTCTATGTGAACCCGGCTTTGGACCGTAATGTATTTACGCAAGATGGAAAGCTCGATACATACAATCTTGCCAGGCACTACTTCTTTTACCATTCTTGGAAGGAAGTGTTCAGAATTGGCTTAGAGTTATACGATTAATCTGACAAGTGTCTAAGCTATAGGGTTAGTCCGTCCTCGGCACTTGTCCTAAGAGTGAACGTTATTGTTTCAAAACGAATCAAGAAAAAAAGTCTACTAATTCCCCATCCATGGTTGGATGTAACTTCCAGTTCCAAGGATTCCTTGTTCAGTAAACCCGCGGTTGCCATCCTCGCCATAAAGCCCTTCTGCATAGAACCCAAAATGGTCACTTCCACTTGTCAAGTTGGCCATGCAGCTGATCTGAGCCCAATCTGCCGATGAGGACGACAAAGATGTTGGAAAATCAAGAGTCATCACATCGGTAGGGTCTTCATAATGGGGAGAGATAGAAGAACCGGAAACGGTTGTTGTTGATGGTTGCATGTGGGTAACCATATCTATACTCCCTGTTGCTTTTACATTAGTCGGTGGCGGCGGATCGGCGTGTCGAAGGGTTTGTGGCCAAACACTCTCCATAAGTTGCATATCGCAATGTGTGTTCTCCGTTGTCATCGAATTGACCATAGTCGTTGCTTCACCCCTTGAAAGTGGTGCTTGCGGTGGCGGATCTTCAATAGGGGGTTTTATGCGTGGGAACCGCGCATCTTCGGCTTTGCGAGCTTCACGTAAGATGTCCTCTACATCAAGTTTTAAATTTGGACTTTTTTCCGCCCTGGTGTAGCCGATGGTAAGTATGGGCCTTTCCCGGTGAATCAAGTGGCTTCAGGATCCACTCACAACTTTATTCGTTCAGGTCGATTGTCCAGGATATGCTTCTGCGTAGATTCCGCGATGAGAGCCAAAATGCGATCCCTCTGTTCAAGTGACTACAGGTCAGCAAAGTAATCCACATGTTGGATTAGGTCCTCCTTACCCAGGCAGCAACATAAGGGCTGACTTCTGCCAGAGAATACAAAATATCTAAGTTCGTAGTGAGAGCTTCCTCCACGGCCCCAGTCTCGTGATCAAAGAGAGCAGGCTCGGCTTCCCACCCCAGGATCAGTGTCTCTGTGTTTATATAAACGCTGGCGGCAATGCCCCAGTCTGTCACAAAGAAACGTTGGGAATGCTTCTGGACTGCATGGACCCTGGACCAAAAGTCGTTTAGCATTTTTGCGTGTTTGACTGAGCTGACACGACAATTGTCAACAAATTGTTTAGGAGCCGAATGATCTGACTTTGCCGAAGTAGGGCGAGTCGAGGAGCCCCAATCATCTTCAGCCTGCCTAGTTGCTGGCATCCAAAAGCTCCCAAATAGCTGACAGAAGCATGTATGAAGCCGAGACTGAATCATCACGTATGCGTTGACTTGTGGTGTCGCGCCGCGGATGTATATGGAACGTTCATTATCCTGCGTATCCGCAGGTAAGCGGGTCGAAAAATCGATGAGATCTTGACAAAGTTTCCAAAACGGTGAACCAATCTTCCATGGTTTCGAATTCTCTGCGCTTCGGTTCCAATTCCACAAGTATTCCTTCACTCGATCCTGCAGGTCTATGATCCAAATCAAGTATGCGGACGATCCCAGCATGGGCGGTTTGCGTGGACTTGGCGTACTTCTGCTGGACATTTCATCAAGAGAAGACGTAGTGCATTCAAGCTCGAGATCAAAAGCGCGGCTATTGCAAGGTAATAAAACTTTCATTGATTCACGAGGACAAAGCGGAGGATAGCCAAGGCCTGAGCTGGTGAGAATCTTGTCCACGCAGTAAGCACACCAGGCTAGACGTCGACGACATTCTTGATTGGTAAACTTCACTGCATCCGTAGGGTAGTTAAGCTGCAAGCCATAGATAATTCTGCTAGCATGAGCTGCCAGATACCAGGCACTGGTTATCTTCCCAGACGCAACCCTATCAAAGATGAGGAGGAGGAGAATCTGTAGTTTGGGAATGGATATGAGTCCCATATCACAAATTATTTCTTTTTCTGCCTCGTCACACCAGCTAGTGCATGGCTTAGAGGCTCCGTTCAGAGGTTCGCGGTCAAGATCCATGAAACGGGCAGCAACGCCAGCCACAGCGCAGATAAGGCTGCGTGACATGGTGCCTTTGTGCCATGTGCGCATCAACGAGCCTCGATGTATAAAGTCAAATGGAGCTACCGAGTGGACATACTGGAAGAATGCATCAATGTGCAGTTGGATGATTGGCCTTGATAGATCGATGCTACTAGGTAGATGCGAAGGCTGATGCGCAGCAGCGGATTGGCCTTGCGTTGGGCCGGTATGTGATGACTCGCGGCTCAGGACGCATGCCGATGTGTCTGTAGTGGACAGTGCATGCTCCGCAGAAGTGGCAGCTTTGTGCACGATTCGCCGAACTTCATATCTGCATTTGATACCTTTCCAGCGGCATCGCTCGCACTCTGGCATATCTGCAGAACATCGGAGCTTCTGGGCCCGGCATTCTTTGCAAGCTTGCCGGACCCTCTTTCTGCACACGCTGTCTATACCCTCGACTTGCAGAATGGTTGGTCAGCGTTCTGATCTATAGGGTATGCGACAAAAGGGGAACCCACTTGAAATTCCGGTGGCCGCTGCGAGGCTACAGCGAAAACCCAATCGGGCACAGTTGTGGCATCCATTGGCCTTTTCGTCACACTTGACCTAGCGTGAAGTTCAGCGGCGTTACCTGCGGTGTTGCCATGTTGGCAGCATCACTAACCTTTCGCTGGCGGCATTGGGCGCACCCATTGCGCGACCGTCGGTAGGTCGACATTTCCATATTGTGCTTCTGCGCTCTGGTGTTTAGTCGCTCCTGTTTCAGCGGCTTCGTCGAAGCGGCAAAACCGGCAGTTGGTTATAAAAGGCGAAAATGGTCGAGTGAGTCGGAAGTCTAAGCGAGTAGGTCGGTCGATGTCGGCTCTCCCGAAATCCCCAAGTGCCGTGTGGGGTTCTCCGCATCTACAGGGGTACCCCAGGTGTAGCCCTACTACAAGTATAAGTATAGTTACATAGAGCTACAATATCGAGATGTGAAGTAAAGGGTTCTTTCTGTATCTTCAGCCATGGATACCGAGGCTGATATCATGAAGACAACGTCAGAACAACTGGAAGCAGTCCCAGCGGACTCAGACCTCACCCAAACAGAATCGCTGCCCGTTGACGACTCGCCCTGCAACCCGTGCAACTGGCCAGAATGGAAAAAGAATGCTCAAGTCGTCCTTGCCGCAGCTCATTCCATGTTTGCCACGTTTCAGACAGCTGGCATTATCCCGAGCTACAGTACACTGAGCAGGCTCTATGGCTGTTCGCTCAAGGATGCAAGCTACTTTGTCTCGAGTCAGGTTTGTCTTCTCTTTCTCTCAACTACACGCGGCCCCTGACATGAGCTACTGCAGATTCTTATGCTAGGCGTATCACCCCCGTTTTGGAATGCATTGACAGTCAAATACGGCCGCTATCATGTACAGTTACTGTCCCTCGTCTGCAGTATGCTTTTTAACATTGCCGGAGGCCTATGCACCACCTACCGAGCTCAGCTGGCTACGCGTATCCTCACTGCTTTCTTCGCGTCACCACCACTTGGTAACGGAAGTGGAATCGTCGCAGACTTATGCGAGGTCGAACATCGCGGCCAGAAGATGGGAATCTGGGTGCTATTCACCGTCCTCGGGACCCCTATGGGACCATTGATCATGGGCTTCGTCATTCAGCATGTGGCGTGGCAATGGATGTTCTGGATATTTGCCATGATGAACGCCACCGTGGTGCTTGGATATTTGATCGTGGGCATGGAAACACGATACCGCCCTCTTGAGAGCACGACACCCGTGCGGCTCGTGCCTGATCGTCGCAGTCTCTCGCGATTCTTTACCTCGATGATCCCACGCTCAATTCGGGACAAACCCCTCCAAGCCAGTGACTTTCTCTCCGCCCTAAGTCTTGCGGCATATCCACGAGTTATGATTCCGGCCTTTGCGTCGGCGGTGATATTCTGTTACGGTCATATTGCCTTGATGGCCGAGATGCCCCTCTGGATGGGTCAGAAATTTCACATGGGCCCGCAGGAAATTGGCCTTCAGTTCTTGTCGGTCATTATTGGCTCAATCATCGGAGAGCTACTGGCAGGTCCATTGTCGGACTGGTTTATGGGTATGTCGCAGAAAAGGCGAGGCTATATCCATGCGTCTGATCGGCTATGGCTAGCATATATTTGCTACGTTACCATCTTCCCAGGGATGATGATGTGGGGTTATCTCCAGCAGAAAGCCACCTCCTGGAACGTTGGACCTGATGTTGGAATTGCAATTGCCAATTTTGCCAACCAGATTCAGTTGACCATATTGACGACCTACTCTGTCGACTGTCACAGGGATAAAGCTGACTCCATTGGAGTCTTTTACAACTTCGTGCGACTCATTTACGGTTTTGTACGTATACGCCGTGTACCTTCACTCCATATCGCCGCTAATGTTCATCTTAGGTGGGACCATTCTATATGCCCATTATGTTTGAAGTCCTTGGACTTGTGAAGACTGCGGGAGTCTTCTGTGGCATAATGGCAGGAGTTGCTTTGATTCCGCTCATCGCTCTTCATTATGTTTATCGTTAATTAGTTACATAGTATTGCGACAGAAAGCTCTCCACCTATGCCAAGCTCGATACCATACAGAAGCAAAGGTGTTGCAGAACACGAGTCGAATATGCTCTTTAAATCTTCTCTCGACTCGTGCGTCAACTCAAAACGAGTTCATTGTCAAAATTCGTATTACTGCCCACCAATGTGTAGATCTGCCATCTGTAAAGAATCTGTTTGTACGAGAATAGCCTCACATTCTGGCAACGTACGGAAAGTCCCGTTCCATGCCAACGTGCTGTCAAATCGGAAGGCTGGCTGTCGCAGAAAATATTATTCTAGGACGAGCTTCACAAACTATAATGATTAGGAAGCATTGCAGAATAAGAATCTCCCTTCCCAGGATAGACTAACACACAGGAATTACCACAGGAAAGTACAAAGAGCCCTAGAATATGGTATTGCACCATATTATCGTACGTATGGTACACTACACCAGATCTAAGATGCGGCATACTGGTTGATTGATTGTTTCCCATGCTAAGATTTACGTCGCCTAGCTATCTAATACATGGAGTCGAGTTCCTTCATATATAGATTGGTTGCTATTTTACCTGTTATTATTAATCAAATCCATAGCCCGTATCCAGCTCCTCAGGCCATGACAGACTCGTCTGTAGCGTTGGCTAGACATAATGATTCCAAGCACTAGCCTCGCCCCTATCTAGCCTCAACGCCCAGGTGTTTCCATGAGTCCTTGATACGGGGTTCTCCTATAAAAACAGTCTTGTTCTTAAGACTATTAAATAGACAGGCACTTTGATAACTTGGTAACTGTCACTGTCTTCTAAATGATAAGTTACTTAGTTATGAGATATCAACGAGTATCAGAGTTCTGTGAGGTGGGATATATTGTTGAATATATTGTTGAAGGTGAGAAGCTGGAGAACTTCTTCTAATGCACAATGGTCCAGAATTCTACCCGTCATCCATGGATGTGTCGGAGCCTTTCAAACTGTGAAAAAAAAAACCGCCTCACAGCTGAAAGGAAGCATTGGCGCTAGTATCTCCCATTACATACTCTTGATACTATTTCTATCGCCATCTGGCTCGAACATACCTGTTTCGGCAAAGTATACCTCCCAGTCCTCCAACATCTGCGACATGAGAGCAGGAAGGCTTTGGGCCAAATTCTCGAGCTCGCCTGGGTCTTTCTCTAGATCAAATAACTCCCACTCGCCGCTACCCCTGGGTGGCGGCACGAAGACAGCCTTATAGTTGCCACGACGCATAGCACGCATCCCAAAGAGTTCCCAACCCGCAGTATCAGTCTCTTGCACATATACCGAATCCGACTGATTGCTCAGCATAGGCACCCATGATTTGCCACGCGGTGCGACGACATCACGGCCGCGAAATTTAGGTGCGGGATGCGTCACGCCCGCCATCTCAAGAAATGTGGGCAGAATGTCCATGACATTGAGATAGGCATGACTAATGCTGCCAGCTGGCAGCTGGATCTCGGACGGATGGCGAATGATACACGGGCAGCGAATGCCACCTTCAGTTGTCCAACCCTTGAAGCCACGCGATGGTGCTGTGGCAGCGAGCGCCCATTGCGGGCCATACCACACGAATGAATTGGGATTACCAATATTGTCGAATGAGTTGTCATAATACTTTCTAAGCGTCTCGCTCACACCTAAATTGGACATGACAGGTAGTGATTCGAGCAGGTTGCCTTCAGCACCATTGTCGGACATAAATATGACGAAGGTGTTGTCCAGCTCTCCACTATCCTCCAGATAGTCTAGCATACGACCGACATTCTCGTCAAGTTTATCCACCATGGCAGCGTATACTTCCATTTTCCTCGCCGATTCTCGGCGCTCCGCTTCACTCATCTCTTTCCATGCTTTGGTCTCAGCCACTACAGGCGCAGGCACTATATCCGTAGGCACAAGCCTAAGTTCTTGCAGCTGCTTCAATCGCCGTACTCTAAGCCCTTCGGGCCCATCATCATACATGCCTTTGTATTTCACAATAGTTTCGGCAGGGGCTTGCAATGGCCAATGAGGTGCCGTGAATGCCAGATACGCAAAAAAGGGCTGCTCCTTCTCCTTCGCGGTGCGTCCATCTAAGAAGCCGAGCAATCGATCCGTGAAGTAATTGCTAGAGTAAAAGTCTGCGGGTAACTCAGTCCGGCGATCGAGCTTGCGGTCATTTTCCATCCAGAAACCATCACTCTTGATAAAAGGAGGGAGGCGAATATCCAATTGCGGCTCATAGTTGTGGTGATTGCCAGCACCAGGAAGATACGCGATGCTTTTGGTGAATCCGCGGCTTGACGGTGCTTTGTCCGGCGTCATGCCTAGATGCCATTTCCCTGAGGCCACAGTAAAATAGCCTGCATCCTGAAGAATTTCAGGGAGTGCAGCTACGCGGAAGTTGAGGTAGCCTTCGTATCCGGGCCGACCCTTATATCTTTCTGGATTCGACATCATGAACTCCGCCATTTGACCTAAGCCAGCAATATGATTGTCGGTGCCGGATAGAAGCATAGCTCTGGTGGGTGAGCATGCCGGTGCAGTGTGGAAATCTGTCATACGAACGCCTTCGCGGGCTAGGCGATCCAGAGATGGTGTGGCTATCTCGGATCCGTAAGGACCTGTGTCGCTGAATCCCAGATCATCGGCCACGATGACCAGGAAATTGGGACGTTTCTTTTCTGATGCCATTGCAACAAACGAATCACTCAACGGTATCGGCTCTAGATCAGTTTGTAATGCGTGCTTGAAGTGAATAGATGGAGAAAAGAGTCCAGAGACATCACGTCTTTGAATTAGGGCATAGTCAAGTTGGCGCTGCCGACGTCTCGGAGTTTCCGAGTCCTATTTTTGCGCTAAATATTCATCTTCTTTGGTAGGTACTCGTTAGTGTGTGATTGGCGTGCTCAATGAAACCAGCATGCTGTGGGGAGTCCCTGGGGTACTACTTACACTTTGCATGGAAATCCCGAACTCGGCAGTTTTTTTACAATACTTTCCCGGATGTTTCCCCGGATATTGTTTTTGTAGTTTATATGATCTCCCCAGGAAGACCTTTTCATTTCTTGACCTCGTTCCTGATGCTATCTGACCCCGTTTCGACGCTTATCTGTTCAAGACGTTGCGCCGTAGCAACAACTTAACAGTAAATCATTACACCAAACTTGGCTTGTTTGTCTACTCTGTCTACCATGGCCATGAACACGAACTCCTTTACTCTTCTCAGGCCGCTACGCGGCAAGCGTGTGACCAAAAACCTGACCTGGAATCTCTGCTTCGTATGCGTTATCCTTGGTCTTAATGTTTTGAGCAACGGCTTCGATCTGTCTGTGTACAACACGATTCAAGCCATCAATTGCAAGTATTCTTAACTTAAAGTCAACGAGACTATACTTACTCGTATATCAGCATTTCAACAAACATTCGGCGACCAATGTACTGCCAAAAATGTTTGTACAATCGGCACTAAGCGGCTGTCTCTTTTGAATTCGGTCCCTTTTATAACTTTTGCTTTTGCCCTATTTACGGCAGCTTTTGTTGGAGACCGTTATGGCCGCCGTGTTGTGTACGTGTTGATGAATATGATCTGCCTCGTGGGTGTAGGTGTAAGCTACAGCGCCAAATCCTACGGCCAGATTCTCGCGGGTCGCGCTATTGTGAATATCTACACCGGCATGGAGAGCTGGCTTATTCCCATGTTTATCGGGGAGGTTGTACCCCCCCAACTCCGTGGAACGCTCGTCGCTGGCTACATGCTCGGCCGACTCATAGGAACCCTTATCATGAGTTGTGTCTCATATTCAACCTCAACGTGGCCGGGAAATGCCGCATGGAGAACACCTCTCGTGATTCTGTTTTCAGTTCCTTCACTGGCACTTTTGGCTACCGTGGTTATACCAGAATCTCCGCGTTGGCTTGCACTCCAAGGCCGAGACCAGGACGCACTTCAGAACCTTGAGTACCTCAATGATGGAAGAGAGGGATTTGATAGCATAACTGAGATGAGTATCATCAAAGCAACCATTGAGCGTCACGAAGACAAAGGATCGTGGGCTGATCTATTCCGTGGCAACGATCTGGCAAGTAAAAATAAAACGCCTTTCATCACTTTTCACATTCTTCCCTCCCGTTTACTCCAATGCGTCTATACTTATTTATGCGAATAATAATGATCTTATGCTGACTCTCTAATCCTTTCTTAGAGGCGCACGTCTATCGCACTTTTGACCAATTTCTTTGCGCTCAGCAGTGGCCAGGCGTTCAGCAACATCTATAGTACTATCTTCTATAGGAGTTTAGGTGCTGGCAATCCCTTCATCTTTACCATCATCTCGCAGTGCTGTGGTCTTTTAGGCTCAGTGTCCTTTATGCTATTGGTTGATAGGGTTGGTCGGCGCTTTTTCTGGAAGACGCTGGCACCACTAGCTGCAGCTGCAATGCTAACTCTCGGTGGACTGGGCACTATAGCCCATCCAACCCTGTCCCAAAAGCTAGGGATTGTAGCTATGCTTGCTATCTATGCGT
Organism: Talaromyces adpressus; assembly: GCA_002775195.1. NCBI lineage: Eukaryota > Fungi > Ascomycota > Eurotiomycetes > Eurotiales > Trichocomaceae > Talaromyces > Talaromyces adpressus. Next base: position 86,071 of record NHZS01000331.1, on the reverse strand, counting down.
TTGCCTTTCTCGGTTCCATGGCACAACTGTGAGTATCTTCAAACCGGAAAAAAGGCATTCATGAGGAGTAATCACTAAATTGGTCACTCATAATAACTAGTGCTGCACTCACCCCGGCGGAAATACCCTCGCCCAGACTACGTGGAAAAACAGCGATGGCTGCTTGGAGTGTTCAGAACTTGACCAACTTCGTCACCTCGTTCACAGTTCCATACTTAATGGACCCTGGATATGGCAATTTGGGCGCCAGAGTCGGCTTGATTTATGGAGGATTTGGAATCATAGGCTGCATCTGGGCTTATATGTTCTATCCGGAACTCAAAGGCCGGAGCTTGGATGAGGTAGACCTCGTTTTCGACCAAAATATTGTGCCAGAGAAGACCTTGGAACATGTTACCGAGCATATTGAGAAGTTATAGATGTTACTTCCCATTCGACGACAGGCCTTATATATAAGGGAAGGCATTTTACTTAAAATGAGCTATTTTAGTACAGACCTGAGACATCTAGGACATCAATGAAGACGGCAGTCCCACCAATAATATATTCCTTTTGCCTTAGTTGGTGCTAACCTATAAATCCTCCAATACACATGACATTCTAACTTGAGTTATAGTTATTTATATGACTGCATACGAATAAAATATATTACTCTTAGCTATTGAATATAATAAAATCTATTTTAGCAAAGTGGTTCTATAGGACGTTATAGGCGTTTAAGTTTGTGATTAGTAGGATTACTGAACTATTGTCCTTGCCATTATGTGCGCCATCCTTGTCGATATTCCTTAATTGAATAACTTCAACTGTCAGACTCACTTTCTCGAGTGACACTCAGTCTAAGAACATGATCAGCAATCTCTCCAGGCTGACTCTTAAGCACCAATCAATTAGTTCATCTAAGATGCCCAAGTAATCAAAATATCTAAGTATAATAGGTGAAAGACTGAGAGCACCTCTAGATGTTGATGGTACGGGATGAAGCTTGAATATAGTGCGTAGGTTGGTATGAGTGGTGTAAGATAATAAGAGAATGCGAGAGCTGCAGAGAGGCTGGAATGGCCAGAGCCGATTATAATGATATCTCGTAGCATTGTACCGGTAAAGACAGAAGTTCTTCTTTCGATAGGATCAGTTAGCTGTCGTGATCATAAAGCTCTAGAAGGTCAAAGTCATATAAATAGTAGGAAAAAATAGGGAAAGATCTATTTGGAATCGTGGACCCCATCTCTAGGTACGGGGAGCAACAACCGAAAAATGCGCACACGACACGTCACATTTCAATATCGAAGAAAAAAGAAAGAGAGAGAAAGAGAGAACAGGAGCTATAGCTTCAAAAAAGGAAAGGACTCACGCTATGATCTGGATCACCCAAGCCCCAATTGACACTCCTGCAAACACTTATTCTGCCTTACACTCATTGACAAAACTTTCTACAAATTCAAAAAGATCAGTCTCGACTTCTTGGGTATGGATATATTTACTTTGGAAAGCGACATATGGAAGCCCTCTATTCCCACAGCTTATAGGTCTAGACCCGGCTTCCACCAACAGGGGCAAAAAGAAATACGAGATCCTTCGGGAATATCGGAACGCTAAATCAAGGATGATCCGCGAACGACTTCTTTTCATGGATCTCAACTGTCGGTCGATCATGATCTGTAATCTTATTAGGGCAGAGTTCACACAAACCCGGTCATCCCTGTCAAAATCCAGAGGTCACGTTCCTAGTGCCATCTTACTCGGACTCTTCACGCAAACAGATTAATGGCCGTCCAAATAATCTCTCAATTTTTGCAGAATTTGTTGGTTTGACCATGCATCACTTCACAGTCGGTTTGTAGCCGAGGTTGTGTGGATCAGCTCAAGCCTCAAACCCTTACAAATCCTTATTTCTTCGCTGTGTCGCGAGGAAAATGTAGGTGATTCTCCTGGGCATATTTTCGAAGGGCATTCAGAGACGGGAAATGGCGAGGCTTACCTCCTAATCTTCGGCATTTCATCAAATCGACAATGTTCAAGTTGACTTTTGAAAGTGCCTACAAAAAAGGGATTCTTGCTGTTAGTCCTAATCTTGCTATCATCTATTAGGCGCATAATTCTTCTCACCTTTTAGCACTGCGTGATCAACGAAAGACGTTCCATCCCTACTTCGATGCAGAGATTCTGCCAGGATTCCAATCAATAATAGTTTGTTTGATACTCTCTATTTAATTCCATCCTGACATACTTGTTCAAGTTGCGTCTGGGCGCCTTGGATCCCGTTTTTCATTGTCTGTGAACTGTTAGAGAGGCGAAGTTTACACTGATGTTGGCGGACTGGTCGGAAACCAATCCAGGAAAGTCGTCGAAGAAGGATTCTTGAAGGGAAGAAGAGGAAGATCTTTGGTTTATAACCATGGCTGCTTATTTTAGCCTATAGAAGAGTTGAATGGCCGCCGGAGGACGGTTTCTTGAGAAAAAGGAGGATAAGGGATGTATTGCAGGCTTTTCTGGCTTCAAATTGGTCTGAGCCACCTTTACGCTTGCTGGTATTACATTGCAAAGGTGGCTCTCGATCGATGTTGCGTGGTTAGACGAGTTCGGAGTAGGCGAGGTTTGCTGATGAGGAGTGTGAGGGAAGCTGACATTTTTTTCGTTTCATGCACTGATGAGTCAAGATTGGCTGAATAGTTAGGAGACTTGAAGCTTGGACGACCCTGGTCCCTGGAAACTGGTACAAATGGATTGTGAGTGAATCGTGGGGAAAGGGCCTTGTGTGTAAGGGCGTGAGATACGCATGTTCAGAGCACTTTGTGGGTGCATTCCATTCTCAATCACGGTTATCTGTTTCGGATTTTGAGTTGAAATCTGACAATTTCTAGCTTGGCATGCGGCCGCAATTGATCGCAGGACCAAGGCAACCACGGCAGCCTTGATACCATACACATTCCATTCGTGTCAAATCATTGTCCAACCTTTGTTAGGATAGTAGAATAGCAACAACGAAATAATAAAAAAAACATTAACTAGTTTTCATTCTCGGAGTGGTACTGCATATCCCAACCTCTTTCGAACACACCATCGGCTTGAAGTTGCGCCGCTCTTAACTTCCAGTTGAATGCGAAGGCTGAATTGCAGGACAGTTGTGTGCAAACGGATTTAGTGATTAGTGATCACCGCCATGTTGTCACTTAAACTACCAAGTGTACTGCATGTCTGCCTACGTTTGAGTTTGAATACGAGGCTCTCAGCTAATCCCAGAGGCAGGTCATATGACGACGCGCAGCTTTCGCGCAACCGTCGCGTCAAAGCGACACGGGTCATGGCGCAGTGGTGACCAAATCCCCGAATAATCTCAAAGTAATGATTACTCACAATTCCGCTGATTCAAGGGATTTACAATCTGATCCCAGTGAAAGATAACATGATGTACCATGGGAACTCGGTTCCAGACTGTATGGGCGAGTCCCCGAGTCTCACATAAAAGGCTGCTGATTTCTCTCGAAATATCCAACTTATGTTCAATCAAAGTTGCGTTTGTCTCTTCATCATTTCACCAAATTGGAATCAGATTAGGATATTTCAGCACTCTTCCATAATGGCCGCCCTTCAAGTACGGAAAAGACCGCATCCCACTTTGCTTTTCAGTGAATCTCGCTAATCATAACAGGTCGTGTCTCCAGCCGAGTACCGGGCAGCGCGTCTGAGCCTTCTGGCAAAAGAGAAGGAAGCCACGCGTGCCCGTGATGCTCTCGCTGCCGAGCGACGCAAACTCCCTGCTGTCGAGATAACCAAGCCGTACAGCTTCACCGTTATCTCAAAGGATGGTGAGAAGAAAACCATCAGTCTATCGGACCTGTTCCACGGCCGCCGTCAGCTCATTATCTATCACTTTATGTTCGGCCCGGAGTGGGATGCAGGTTGCCCTAGCTGCTCCGTGATGGGTGATTCGTTCCCCGCTTTCGAACACCTTAATTCTCGTTCCACCACCGTCGTCGCCGTGTCTCGTGCGCCAATCGAGAAGATTAATGCATACAAGAAGCGGATGGGGTGGACTTTCCCTTGGGTGTCATCCTATGGCAGTGACTTTAACTACGACATGCATGTAACACAGGATGAGAACATCGCGACAATTGAGTATAATTTTAAGAGCAAGGATGAACTGCTTAAGGATGGACAAGACTACTTTGCTGAGGGAGAACAACCTGGTAATAGCGTCTTCTACATGGGTGACGGCAAACTTGGCGAGGAGGGAAAGATTTACCACACGTATTCGACCTATTCGCGTGGCGGTGAACATCTGATCAACACCTTTGGCTGGTTGGACATGACGCCTCTCGGCAGGCAGGATGGAGAAAGCGGATACGGTGCCCTTGGGTTTCGACGCAAGGATGAATATACCGAGGAGGAGTTGAAGGGGTTGCACTAGGATGTCAGGTTGATCGATACTAACGAGGTGACTTATGGATAGGATAGCAGGTTTTCGGTTAAGTTGATATTTTGCTCACTCTTTTAATTGTAGGTGTAAAGCTATAATATGCCTGCAATTTCGATTCTTTGGAATAGCAACACATTACCATTTAAAAATGTTGAGATTAAAATACTCGCAGAAATGCATGTTTTGGTAGCAGAGAGTCCCATACTTCAGAGGATTCATCACCGTAATAGCTTGCAGAGGGGGGGAACTTGGCTACCGGTAGAGTCGCAGTCACCATAAGGGGCTTTTCTAAAACAAGATTGTCTTGGATCAGACAAACAATAAGCTCCATCCACCATGCACAGCCTTGATAGATAAATGACGGAGCTATATTACCTGGATTTATGCATTTCTCCAATGGCGTGTATATCCTTACCCTCCAAATTCGCAAGTCATCTGAAACATCCCACGATTGTTATTTATTGCCGTTCATATAGTCCATATCCCTTACATTGTTACATGCATATTTATAAGTTTAGCCATTCCTCACTAGAAGCCACCAGATAGCCGATGACAGGACGAGACATAGAAGACACAAACTTTGGGAATATGATGTATCCAAAGATCCAAACGGGCCATATCTTGCACTAGGCATTCGTAACCTTTCCCTGCCCTGCTAACAAAACTTGCGAATGCGAAGGTGGCTGTAGGCCATCATGCTTTTGGGACTGATATGTGGTTTCTAAGTTGCTATAGCTTTTATACAGTATATAAGCCCTGTGGTGGTGCCTAATTGGGAAGCTATGAGGTTGAAAGGAATCTTTGTCCTTAGGGCTTAAGGCTTCCACACAAGACCGGGCTGCACTGTACAAGACACTGAGCAGCGAGCACATACAGCTGTCACATAGCCCTGCTTCCTCAATATCATCAACCTCTACGTGGCTTCCTTCTAATCCAGGTGGGTATAAAATATCTCTAGAAGAATATACTTTAAATTTATATAACCTACTAAGAATTTAGAGTCTTTCTATTTATTTTTCTTATATAATATGATTATTTCCTCTAATAGAGGCAGCTTTGTGATACGGACCGTAGAGAAACCAATACCTCCTGAGCCGAATTCGAGGGGTGATATGTCGCAATTCCAGGTCTTGCTACCTACCTTGATCAAGCTGCGAAGGTCGAGCTTGTGTGCATCTCAGATGGGTGGGCAAAACTTTCCATGTCAACGCAGAGGATGATTCCGTCGGCGCTTCCTTCATCGTGATGGAGAAAATACCAGGTAAAGCTCTAGACTGGAGTGAGGCAACTCGTGAGCAACGGCAGAAAATCATGGAATAACTTGCAACCATCTTCCTAGAACTCCAAAAGTATCCTTGCGCAAAGACCGGCTCCATCGTTCTCAACGCAGTCTGGATTTGACATTAACCCCCATGCTCAACCACCATTCTTTGAATCCTCAACAACACCACTTGGTCCAGTCCGAAATTTGAATGACGCCTATACAGCGGTGACTCACCAACAACTACGTGCAATCGACAGTAAAGAAATCGCCAGTCTCCCTGAAGATAATAGGCGCTACTTTCACTGGCTACTATCCGCTCTCCCGTCTCTACTAAAATCAACAAACACCGGATCAGGCCCCTTCTACCTCAAACATCGACAAAGGTGACCATATCCTCATTGACAAACAATATAATATCACCGGCATAATTGACTGGGAATTCGCATCTACCGAGTCGAAAAATCTAGCATTTAATACTCCTTGTATGATGTGGCCTGTTGGAGAATTCTCTGACGGGAAAAATGACCTCCCGCAGGATGAATTGACATTCGCACAAATATTTAGACAGCAAGGTCGAGAAGATATCGCAGACACTGGTGGTAAATGTCGGTCTTCTTTCTTGGTGGGTTGCCAAAAGGAAAAGGATGAGTTTGATGGATTGTTTCGCGGTCTGAAAGAGCCTTTTCTCGCTCTTTTGAATACCTAGTGTATAAGTAGCCGGCCAGCGGTCTTCAGACCTACAACTTTCCACTTTTGGAAATTTGGAAATATTTGAAGGATGAATGGAGAAACATGAGGCTGAATTTAAGATTAAGCTCCGTCTGGTAGCATAGTGTTCAACTGGGCCAATAAGCCTGCTTTATTAGCGGACGGTGGGGTACATTCTGCTGCCTGAGAAAGAGGAGATAGCGTTGATATAAAGACTACACTTCTTTCCCTCAACTTGAAAAAATGGACCTACAACGTTGAACTGACGTGTGAAAATCATTCAAGGACTTTTGCCAAAATGTTCCTGTCACTCCCCGTCGAGCTACAACAAAGGATAGTAGACTCTGTCGAACCCCGGGACATAATCGCATTCTCACTTACATGCAAGCAAGCGCACACCATCTCCCTCAAACGTCTCGAAGAACACAAATTCCTCACAAATCTCGTCAAAGAGATACCGCTCTCTCTAGGACCTGCAAACTTCCGACTTCCCGCAACTGAAGAGAGTTTCTTTAGATCTGCGGGTTCGCCTGGTTTACTAGTCTCTATTGCTGAGTATCCTCGTCTAGCATTGCTCCTCAACGACTTGAACTTTGAGGAACATCCGTGCAGTGGTGCAAGGACTATTTCTCCGGAGCATGCCTGGGAACTGATTGGGCAGCTCATTAATGCATCATCAATACTCAAGAATGAAGATGAAGTGCATTGCTGGTTGGATGCAATCACCAATGGTCGTGGTGGTGCTGCGCTGGGTCTTCTACTCAGCCGATTGACACAGTTAAAGAAGATTCAATTCGATATCGGGTTCAAAGACCCGGTAACTCCATACGTTGCAAGAGCCGTGAGCAGATTAGCAGCAAGATCACAGAGCGGATTCCTTGACCAGGGTCTCTCGCACCTGACTCATGCGAGACTGGAGTTTGTCAATGATTCAAGCTCTGATCTCCCTCCCGATTATGAACTCTCCGACGATGAAGAACAACCTCAGCCAGAGCCAGCCGTTATTCCAGAAGACCATTTGCAGCAACTTACACGTTTATTGGCGTCCTTGACAAGATTACCGAATTTGCGCCACCTATCGCTCATGGACTACGCCTCTTGGCCAGAGACCGCTGATAGCGAGGAAATCATCGACTGGGACGACGCCAACGACCCGGATTACCCCCTTCCCACAGGTCCATCTCATCTAGAATCCCTCACCGTCGACCGCGGCATTATCTCCGCGCCAGCCCTGTCCCGCATAATCGAGCACAGCACCAACTTCTTCTCATTCAGATACATAGTCTTCCATGTCCCGGAGGTATTTGGGCGCTACTGGAACAACTTCCCCGAATTAGACCCCATACCGGACATGACGCTCGAATCCATCTGCACCACACTAACCAAACACGCAAAATCATCGCTACGACGTCTTCATCTGGAAATATCGGATTACGGTGGGATGTGTGGGTGTCGACATGATCCATGCCTGAAGCCTTATGGCGGTTACACGTCCATTAATCCCAGCGCGCCACAGACCACAAATTGGCGATGGCACGAATTCACGAATCTGGAACGTCTGACTCTCGACATTGATCTGTTCAGCAACTCTAAGGGAGGGTGGCTCCCATTCGCAGAGACACTGCCCATCTCAATCAAAGAGGTCGCAATCCTAGCCCATCGCTGTCCTCCAGGCGCCAACAAACTCGACTTTGAGAACATGTTCCGCGGTTTCAAGCCTCACACATTCCCGAACTTACGCACTATAAACGCATGGCATCGCAACATCAAAGATTTTAACGAAATCGGGCGCAATGGTCCCGAGCACATCCTGCAAATATACAGCCACATGCTCTGGGAAGCGGACGTCCCGACCGACACAATACGACCATACGAACTGGACGATGACTATTTTAAGCAAAAACGCAAAGAGCAGTTAGATCGGGAGCGAGCCAGTGGGTCGACTAAGATGGAGATGTTTGGGCTCAAAGAAGATGAGTTGTATGCGTTGCCGGAGAAGGTTCTTGAGGGGACGGTGATGTTTGGGGTGTATTATTCGGTTGGGATGAGTCTGGTTACTTCGGGGAAATTGTATGATAACTTGTATATTGGTCTTGCTGTGGAGAAGACTTGGGGTTGATTGTATACATGCGTATATAACTAGTAGAACCTGCCTATAACGATTAGAAGGCCACCCCCATTTTGAGATCTTGTATCTAGGAATTTGACTTGACGTAGATAAGGAGAGGTTCTGATTGTTATAAATAGCCAGGATCGACCAGCCTGGAAGATGAGTTGATCTTAGTAATGAGACATATGTCAAGGAGGCTATATCATACGAGGAGCAATATCACTAGAAAATTTCATGGAATATGCAAGCAATCATTATTCAGAACCATCACAAGGAGCAAACTTCTATTAGGTCAACCGATCAAATTTACAATGACAACGACGAGCGATTGATGATACAGCACGGAGGAAAGTCATAAGAAAGAAAAAGACCCTAGTAGTGAAACGCAGAATCATCAAGCCTGCGAACACCTCACTCAATGAAATGAAAAAGAGAAAGAAAAAATGTAGCACGAAGAGGAGAGAAAATGAAAAAGATACACGAAAATGCAGAAACCCAGTACATCTAAATCGCTGAATCATCTGCCGTTCAAAATGAAAGCCATGCATGACCGCCTAATGGAGACCAACAGGGCTTCGATGAAAAACCATGGTATCATGTTTCCGAGGCAGAGCCCAGAAACGTATCAATGAAATGCGTATCAGAACAAGAAAAAGGCCACGAATGACGGCCGCAGTAAAGACCCTTGCTAGACGCCATGCGTAATATGGATCAAAAAGCATTCAAGAAAAAAGCCAACGATTCGTAGTCAATAACAGGAAAATAGGGAATCATATGCCCGGATGAAAGGATGAATGGACATTCGAAAAGAAAAAGCGAAAGCAAAACTCCAAGGTTGTGAGATGAAACATGACAAGAACCGTAATACGCCAGTCACCGATTTCCCCCTTTTTGTGAGAAAGAAATGAAAAACGGCAAAACGCAAAGTAATAGCAAGAAGATCTCTATGCAGTGCCTTTATGTCTTTTGCCACCAACCTTGGGGCTTGCTCTGACTTTCGCAGCTCCGGTGGGACCAGCTCCATTGACTTCAACGCCGTCATCGCCCTCGGTCTTCACAGTGCTGGCGCGGCGGCGTTTGTTGGAAACGTTAGGACTCGTGTTTGCACTCGCACCTTGGCTACCGTTCGCTGCCAATGAACCTTGGCTATGTTGGGACATCATCCCAGGTCCCATAAGATGGTTTTGAGCCGGACTTGGGTGGGCTGAATTTCCCAGATGTGGAGAGGCCTGTGCCCCTGGCAAACCCATATTAACAACGGATGGGGAAGCGAATTGAGAGGGTCCATTGAGACTTGGCGTGCGTTGACCTTGAGCTTGAGCTTGGAGGGCCCCGGAATTCATCCCTGTTTGACTAATCAATGCAGTAACATCTCGAAGTAGCTCGCTAGCACTTTTGTGAGGGTTGCTGGCACTGTGACTGATCAAACTCGTCATATATGACAAAGGTTCTGCTATCTATATCACACAGACGTGTTAGTTACCGAGTATCTCTATGGAAATGGATTACTCATACCTCGAGGAAGCACTGGACGCTAGCCGGAAGTCCGTTTTCATTCACCAATGACTCTGGAGGGGAGATGGTGGGTTGGGCCAGCTGTTGCTTCTGCATTCTCTTGCTGGCATTCTTAGCCACACGCGGGCTCGGCTTTTGATCAATCGGTTCTGGCTGTTGAAGTAGATTGCGGGGTATGAATTCTCGGAATCCTGATACCGAAATATCGACCAAGTCAAACTTGTAATCTGGATTCACGAGAACCTTGAGCGACCCATTGACGAAAAGCTGACAGTCATTGGCGAACCAGTAGATAAAGCTAGCCTTGGGGCTAAACACCACGCGATAACCATGTTGAGGCGAGAATTCTTGCGTTGCTTCCATGTGGGTTTGTATCCGTCTGATGCCATTATTGAAGAGCGTGACATAATAGCGAGGCAGAATGGTTGCATTGACTTCAAAAGACTTCAATCCAGTGCCTGCTGTGAGAACACCTTGACGCAAAACACCCCAGGGCTGACCAGTCAATGGCTGAAATGTGGTGTTGTAGTATTTGTTCACGACTTCCTGCCAATAAACAAGATCGGCATCTTCACCATTGCTCTGCAGAAAGAAAAATTAGCGATTTATTTCTTACTTTGCAACCGCTGTGTATAACTCACCTGAAATGTGCTTAGCGTCTCAAAGTAGCTATTGACATAGTGGGTCAATGTTCCTTTGTTTTGCAAAAATGAGTTCATATTCGCTCGTCTCTGCTGTTCCATCATCATCTGCTGCTGCATTTTCAACTGCTCCGGGGTTGCCATAGCTTGCTGCTGCTGGTTTAATTGAGCTTGTTGTTGAGGCTGTGTCACCTGTGGCTGGCCATTCTGCGGCTGCGCCTGGGGCTGCTGTACCTGCTGTTGCTGCTGGTTCACTTGAGCCTGTTGTTGTGATTGTTGTTGAGCCAGTGCCTGCTGAGCTTGAGGGATCTGTTGGTGTTGAGGATTGGGAGTTGACTGTGGTGGTTGTGAACCCTGATGAGACGGAGGTTGCGGAGTTGAGTGTTGAGGGGGGTTGGATTGCTGTGACGGAGTAGCACTTCCAGGGGGTCCTGGGGCGCCCTGTTGCGGCTGGGGGGTAACGCTCTGAGGGGGTACGACGGCAGCTCGTTGTTGAGGTGTATGCTGGCCCTGTTGACTGTTTGCCTGGACTTGCGCCGCTTGTGCGGCGGCAGCTTGAGCTTGCGCCTGGGCTTGCATATGAAGAAACTGTTGTTGCTGTATATTCGGAGGCATGTGCTGCATCTGTTGCTGGAAGTGCATCATATTGACCGGGCCACGCATGTTGGGGTTCTGCATAGCGGATAACTGGGCTTGGCTGAGACCCTGGGTTCCTGCAGGCATCGAGACCGGTATACCACCTGCATGGTGCTGCTGCTGTTGCGCCAAGTGCTGCTGCTGGAGCATTCGCTGTTGTCTAACCATTGCTTGTTGTTGGAGTAACTGGTTATTATTCGACACATCTACAACACCATTCAGTTAGAACATGCCTCATAATGCGCCCGACAATACAAAAGATGGCTTACTCATTCCGTATGGCTGCTGCTGAAGAAGATGCGCCTGGGCAGCTGGGTTCAAGTGTTGCAGAGCATGTGCGTTTGGTACCGGACCACCGGGGCCAGTAGTCCCGCCTGGAGGCATACCAGCCATCATGGGCCCAGGCTGACTCACTTGCGGACCGCCAGCAGCGGACACGCCAGGGTGCATGTGTTGAACCATACCAGGCTGGACCATATTCGGATGCTGGGCTTGGGCCATTGGATGGCCAGGAGGCACTCCAGGATGTTGGGGAATGCCTTGATGGGCAGGAAATGGCTGGGTCATCATCATCGCTATGCCAAAAAGCCCTCAGCCACGCGAAGGCTTAAGGACTATTCCAACCGAACCCGACGATCACAATTGCGCAATAGAAGGCCTACCAATGGATGATGCGACGTGCGTTTCTAGCAACCAAAGCCGATAGCTCGCGCGATCAACCAGACAGTCGATGATATCAAGGTCTGATAGCGAGGACACTACAGGCTTGCGATGAGCCTGGGTCAAGACGGGCCAAGAACAGATGTACTCAAAAGCATCGATCACGACCGGACAATCAGTCGCGTCTCGTGATTAGTCGGTCAGGCTGGGCCTTGAGAGTGGACACACGCTATTCTGAGGAACGAACGACGGCGGGAATTAAATCGGACACAACGGGCGAAGGAGATGAGCCGACAGGAGGGAGAGAGCAGTACTTCTTTGATTATTGCTGAGGCCGAAGGCCAAAAGAGAATATGGCTGACAAACTGCAGAGACTGGGAGAGACTGAGAAGGTTTCGGGAGGGGCTAGTTAGGTAGGGGCTGGTTGGCACAGTAAAGTCCAGTCCAACGTTAGGTGGTCCAAGAACGGCGAACAGCGGACACCGGGAAACCTCAGATCACCTTATGTAGAGCACTCGCGCGCTCCAACAGAGGAAAAGTCTGCAGCGTGGCGTGACCAACAGAGGTCAGGTTGTCGTGTACTTTTTGCCTGGCCACCGACTGATACGAGAAAAGCCAGAGCTGAGGGAGATCTTGAGACTTTCAGGGAGAGTCACGAAGAGAGGGAAATTCCATCATTCTGGAGGAAGTCGCAGTCCTGCCTACGCACTTGCCATCCCGCGCGTTGAGCAAAGCACGCCAGGCTGCAATGGGAAGTCACGTGCCGGCACGCTAAATTTTTTGTGCTTCCTTCCTGCTTGGGATTTTTCTGTTTGTTTTCTCCCTCTTCACTCGCCTCAATGAGTTTTCATTCTTCTTGAGAAGCAGTTATTCAGCAAGCAGATCCAATCTCATTGGCATATCCATTGCACCAGGTTAGTATATTCCCTCTTTCACCTTCGCATTACATCCACTCCATCTCAAGATGACAAACCTCTTTTTACTTCTTACCTCTCTGAGTCGCCCTTGAAGAGATATTCGGGCCTTCCTTTCCCGGTTGGCCTGCTACTTGCCAGTATACATTGTCTGATTCATGGATTATTGTCCTGTCTATTTTCATTCATTGCCTCATGACATGGACATTCGCTAACATATCGTGAATGTTAGGTTTTGACGACTACCTTCCAGCCGGTGCCGTGGGATATAGCGAGTATTGTAAGGTATAGCGTCAAAGTGGAAGCCATCTACATCTGTACACGGATTGTATTGTGCGACCACTGCTTGGTGTCAATGCGGCATTGTCTACGTTGTGTTGGCGATCCTCTGATACGCTTGGTAGAAGTGCTAGTGTAGATTTATATTAATGAATTCCATTTATACAGAGACATGACAGTCTGGCAGTCGATTTCAATAATCGGTACTCAACTATGGTGCTTTGGTCTTTTGGCTTTTGGCTGTTGCAATTTCTGTCTTATGAGCCTCAGGTGTCCATTATATATCAAAATTCCGCAGATCATGTTCTTGGCATTATTTTACATGCTAGTTCCAAAGTAGTTAGCCTGTCTATACTGCATGCATTCAGCGTTAATCTGATTATTTTCATCCGACTACTAGTTACTATCACCACCATTTGTTCGACACCTCCCTCACCTCCTTCCCCCTGCATCTTCGGATGCCCGTACTTTGCACTTGGTAGCAGAAACAATACGTCCGTCAGTCAATTGCTTTGTTTCTGCCAATTATCTCGAGCCGGTCTCCCCATCGTTGCCATGCAAAGTACGCTACTCCTGCCTTCGCATATCGTTCGATCCTGTCGCTTAATCGCCGGTCGTCGATACGCGCCCGCCTGGTCGGTCTCATCTCGCTATTTCCATCAGTCTCTCTTTCGTTATTCTCAACCATCTTCCGAGTCCAATGGCGCATCGGATCCAAATCCCGATACCGCGAATGGCGTAAAGCCCATCGACGTGAATGCGCAGCCTAAGGACCATATTCAAGACTCGACTGCTTCAAATCAGTCACCAGCCGGACGAAAAAGTTATATATCAGGTTTACGGCGGACATGGAAAGATAAAAAATCACTACCGGAAGTTGCTTCGGCCACCGCTACGATTCCTCAATGGTTTATAGACCGAAACATTGTCACGTACAACCAGGCTGTCAAGTTGCCTCAACAGCTATCTGTTCAATCTGACGAGCAAAGGCATCTTTCTTCGAAGCAGACAACACCCATCCCGGTATCACCACCATCTGAAGATGTCACAAGCCCTTCACAAAAAAGTACCTTGGAGAAATTGGAAAATAGAGAAAGCAAGGACGAGGGTCCAAGCGGTGATGCGCCTGAGCCAGCTGCTATCAATGGCCGTTATACAATAGATCGCGATGTCTGGTCCAGACTGAAACTTTCAGTCAGAGCAGGATTTACAATCCCGGCAGCGCAATATGTCAATGATCCAGCAACGGAAAAGTCACACATCCTTCTGCAATACCCCCACAGGAAAAATGAGGCGAATATTGATGTTATTGGTGGAAGCCTGTTTTTGCATACCGTGGTTCAAAGTTTAGCGAAGCAGGAAAAGGCAGATTTGGTGACACTGAATGCGCAGGATATTGCTCGGCTGTGCAGTGAACAAGCTCGAGTAGAAGGTAAGACCTCTTCGTCAATACGAAACCTTGGGTACGAGATCTACAATACGTGGAATAAAAAGCGTCGACTGGACACGGACTCAATATTTGATAAGGAGGACGCCCTCGACGACGCCGATTCAATCTCGCTTCCAGGCTCCAACATACGTCCGCATATAATGCCTATTGAGGTCACGCTTCCGGATACGCAACTTCCCAATTGGCTATTATCATCCTTTGGGGGTGGTACGGACAGTGCTCGCACATCCCGTACAGAGACCGGCGCATGGATGCGTGTTATCAATCAGTTAACGTCTATAACCTCACAAAATCAGCTCGTCCCCAGTGAGAGTACCGTTACGCCAAACACCGACACTGAGAAAAAGGCCAAATCATCGGCAAAATTGATAATTCATATACAAGACTACGTGGAGCTAATGCACACTCGAGAAGG
Organism: Talaromyces adpressus; assembly: GCA_002775195.1. Taxonomy (NCBI): domain Eukaryota; kingdom Fungi; phylum Ascomycota; class Eurotiomycetes; order Eurotiales; family Trichocomaceae; genus Talaromyces; species Talaromyces adpressus. Next base: position 71,059 of record NHZS01000331.1, on the reverse strand, counting down.
TTCAAAGTTTCTTAGACTGTTGCTGGATGCAATTCACAGCCGCCGACGCCAAGGCCACAAATTACTACTCATTGGAACGTCTTCGGGATATCGAGACCTATCCTTTGATAGGGAGGTGCCACCAATCGTTGAGCAAACAAGACTTTACCTTGATAGCTCGGCTAGACCCTTTGCTTCCCCCATCGCCGTCTTCCCGTCCATGGACCTGAAGGAACTAAACGTTAAATTTGCGGAAGATCGGCGCTCTCGGATTAGAGATATCAACATACGGCATCTACAAGATATGCTCCGCCTTCGAGTAAATACAGATACAAACCCGATAGATGACAGCATTTTCAATACAGCGTCTTGGCCCGACGATATAGACGCCTCCACCTCACATTTTGGTCTGAATAATGATTATTTGGGCTATACTCGTGTACACAATCTTAGTTCGATGATCATGGGCGCTGTGCATCGCAACGAGAAGTTGACCTTCGAACATATTCGACTAGCATTCTCAGCCGAGACCAAGCATAGAAGGTCTTGTGAAAATTGGTACTCACCTTCAAGACCGTCGGGGCTAGCAGCTTGGGGGACCAATGAGAAGCCGATGATTTCTGAACTCGATGAAGGACTCAGGGTTTCGAAGTTGGATACAATCTCGCAACTAGAGTGTAACAAGTACGAGAAGAAACTTTTAAGTGGCGTTGTCGACGCGGACAGTATCCGGACGACGTTTTCTGACGTTCATGTGCCCATTGAGACGGTTGAGTCTCTCAAGACATTGACTTCTCTCTCGTTGAAGAGACCAGATGCGTTCACTTATGGTGTGCTTGCATCTGATAAAATACCGGGAATGCTTCTTTACGGCCCACCTGGAACTGGGAAGACATTGCTCGCGAAAGCGGTAGCCCGAGAGAGTGGTGCGACAGTGTTGGAGGTTAGCGGGTCTGATATATATGACATGTATGTTGGCGAAGGCGAGAAGAACGTCAGAGCGATCTTCACCCTTGCGAAAAAGCTGAGTCCGTGTGTGGTTTTCATTGATGAGGCAGACGCCATCTTTGGATCTCGCAATCAGAGCCGAAGTCGTTCCTCGTCTCATCGAGAGCTCATCAATCAGTTTCTACGAGAATGGGATGGTATGAACGATATGTCAGCTTTCATCATGGTGGCAACAAACAGACCATTTGATCTCGACGACGCTGTCCTTCGACGACTTCCGCGAAGACTCTTGGTGGATCTACCTGTTGAGCAAGACCGTGAAGCTATTCTCAAGATACATTTGAAGAATGAGCAATTAGACCCTTCGGTTGATCTTGCAGATTTGGCGCGTCGGACTCCATTCTATTCGGGATCTGACCTCAAGAACGTCTGTGTAGCCGCTGCTTTGACGTGTGTCCGTGAAGAATTCGAGCAAAAGAGTCAACATACAGGCGACACACCGTATCAATACCCCGAACGACGCACCCTAACTCAAGCACACTTTGAGCGCGCTATGGAGGAGATCAGCGCATCAATCAGCGAGGACATGTCGTCACTCGATGAGATTCGCAAGTTTGACGAAAAGTTCGGCGATCGCAAGGCCAGACGCAAGAAGAAGGCATCTTGGGGATTTATGCCTCTGAACGATACTCAAGCACCATTGGATACCACCCGGGTGCGTACTTGATCTTTCAAAAGTCCTCTTTTGATATATGGACCCGATATTGTAATGTACCTATAGACCTGTATTTTTACTTTGTATTATAATGTCACACAAATGTCTTTACACAGTACGTACTCCGTATGAACTTGCATATTCTTCTCATTAGCCCTAGTACTATAGTATTATATACGCGATGCATCGTACAAGACTCGTAAGTTGTCTGCATGTACAACTAGTACTCTGTACGGACTATGCGTATACATACCGTACAACGTACAGTAACCATCGTAATAATACGTAATTACGCCCAAAGCGGCAAAGGCGAACGGCGCTGTGGTCCGGGCGGGAGCGATCCAGAATCGAAAGGGTCTCGTCATGGGCAGGCAAGCTTTGACTTTGACATCAACTGACTTTTTCAACCAAACCACGTATATAACTACTATACACTCACTCATCGACATTGCCTCTCTTTGTCCACTCTCGCTTTTACTCACAGCATCCATTATGAAGAGACTATCATACGATCATTAACAGCCCTGAAGGGGTGAACATACCATTCTTACAATCTCAGTACAGAGCGAACAAACAGTGCACACGACCCTGCCTTCCCCGCTTTTTGTTAGCGAATCCCGCCCAGCACAGCACAACACCATGGCTACTACCATCCCATCTTCCTCGCCAACATCGGTCTTCCCATCTCTTCGTCGCAAATCAACAAGTAAAGTGGTAAATGCAGAAGCGAAAAAGAAACGAGAATCGGCCGTCCGAGAAGCGAAACAATATGTGCGAGATGTGGTCCGTAAAGACTGGTCGTTTGAGCCGCCGTCGAATCTGTGGACGGTCTCGTCGTATGCGGATTTGCCGATGCCAGCTGTAGCTGCTGCTGCTGCTGTACTAACGGAGCCGTCTACGAGTGCGGAGGCGCAATCCGGGATTGAATTGCGTCCACAAAATATTGCGCAGTGGCGAATTCGGGAACCTGCAAGCTCCGAGTCGGATTCGGATCTTGACCCGGCATTGCGTAGAGCGATTGAACGTCACAAGAGTCGAAAGGGGGATCCGTACCGTTTTGAGAGTCCGGATGCTATAAAGACTTCGGTACTGGAGCGTGGTCGAAGACGTCGCGCAGATCTGGAACAGGAGATGAAGTGGAATCCGGGATTGCGGTTTTATATGGAGAGACGGGATGCATGGACTGGAGCTAGGAAGCGGCGGGATGTTGAGCAGCGAACCACCAAGCGACAGCAGGAGTTGATCAATATTCTGTCAAGGGAGCGGAGCAATTCGAAAACTCTTGATCTGAACGGAGACACCGATGAGAAAGTTGCCTCGCTACAAGATTCTACTTCGTCAGCACAGCAGTCAAGAGACTTACTTGAAGACTTGAGTTTGTCAGAAAAGAAGTCGAGAGATACTACCTCAACAACCGACAACAACACTTCAAATGAGGATTACGCGTTCGACGGGAGCACCGGCGACGATGGAGATATTGAAGACTATGACGACGGCAGTTTCGACTCTGACGAATCCATGATCCCCGTCATGGAATCGTTCATAGACACTTCAAACCCCGTCAGATCGTCCATAACACCAGCTTTATACGCCTCGTTGTATAGCAAAGTGATCGTTCAAGGTCTCACGCCCACGATCCCCATCAACCTAGCAGACGTCACAAAAGCGCTAGTCGCAGGATGGAAAGCCGACGGCCAATGGCCCCCGAAACCAACTATTCCGCCTCCTGGATCTGATGTCCCCGCACGGAAGAAGGGTACCAAAGCACAATCATCTACCAAAAACGACGACGCGACGGCCTCCGGTGTCGTTGGACGACCTCCTCCTCCTACTACTCATGGACGAAAGACGAGTTTCAGTAATCAAGCGACCAGCGCCGTGAAAAAGGTGTTGGGGTTATCGAACCACTCATTTCATCTACGACGATCAAGTCGCAGCTCAGCGAATGGTGACGGTGGTGCGGATCGATCGTCGATAGCGGATTCGGTCCCGACTGATGTGCTCATGGTAGAGGAGGAGCAGGAACATGGGATGAAACATCATCCATTCGGCTGTTGAGCTGAGATCACCCTGCCTGAGTCTGACTGGGCAGTCGGTAATGCAGACATGAAAACGAGAAGAAAAAAAAATTATGATTGATTCGATTAGCGAGTATTATCGTTATTGTGAGGATTGTGTAATTGTAGGGATTATCCTTGTATAGTAGCAATCACAGTATGGGTACATTGATACACCCAAATGGATATGAACGTATGGTTCATGGACACTTTCTGTTCACCTAGAGTAAGATTTCCTTACTGGATAATATCTGAAGCTACCTGGGCAGCCTTGCTCGGCCTCACTCATACGCAAACACACACGTGCCTTTTAATTACCTGACAAAAAATGTGCCAACCGCATGCAGTTGACAATCATTTTGCAGGAATTACTATTACTAATCTTTTTAACCAATGAAGGCACTCCTGTTACAAGAAAATGCACTATCAAATTCGTTTACAGCTCTTGCAAAAACCTTGATCTTTGAGTTGACTCTTCACAATGGCAATCCTCCGCATAATATAGTCTGTCCCATTTTAATAGCTTACAGAATCTAGATGGCGTATGTCCATCAGCGGCTAATATATCCAGGGGTCAATCCATAGCTATATTGGCGGCTGCTGGAGGCTCCCAAAGGCTAGATACCCACGCAGTCAGAACTTACCTATGTCAACAACCTTAGAAATCAGAAAGTCACGTAGTCATATACGTACATCCTTTTGTTATTCAGTCGTACATCTCAGTGGACTGTTGCAAGTTGCAATACGCTAATGCACGTGCTTCAAGAAATTTTGAATTTCCATTCGTGGGGACACCCCTTCAGACTGAATTTCGCATAGACAAATTTAGTTTCAATAATACTTAAACTTGGATTAGAAGGATTCAAAAACAGCTACCTACGAACTTGATTTTCCCTGACGCCCTGGGACTTGCCTCTTCTATTTTAGTGCTCACCCTCTCGCCGCTTTTACTCCCTGAGTAGAATTGAGCACACCCCTAAGCACTAAGTTATGATCAGATCAGTGAGCATTACATAAGCTCACTAAGATGCTCAATGATCTACTAACTTATTGAGCATACTAATTTACTCACTAAGCACAATATATATCTTTATCCAAATGAGCCTTGATCCAGCGCGAAGCCCAATTTTTACCAGGCTCCCTACCGAATATATCCCTTGCAAAGTTTGCCAACATTGAATTTGTGGGTGGAAGGCCTCTCTCTGTAAGCTGATTCATGTATTTTATGAGCTCTCTCAATTGCTCCTTACTCAATAATCGTTGGTTGTTGTATTGCGCTTCTTTTAAGCCCGTAACCCCGCGATATCGCCTTGAAAGATTTGACGGGTCAACGCCATACGTTCTTGCAACTAAACTGATATTGTGCTTTTCTCCTGGTGGCGTGGAGCGCAGCGCTTCAAGCGCGAGCTCATATGAAGCCATATTGACTGAGTTATCGCGATTTCAAATACTATGTATACGCGTTTTTTCGCGATATGTAAACAAATCAGGTATGAGGTGGGGCTAGGTAAAAAGGCTAAGAATTAGGTTAAGGACAACTTTAGATGTTAGTAAGAAATAACCCTAAAAACACAGATTACAGTTGATTTCCGTTTTTGTCTCGATGTCAATAAAAGTTCGACTGGCCCTATCACTCAGGGGATCCAATCACCGCCAGCCTTGGCAAAACATAGCCTCTCCGTCAAAAGTGTACTCTGTGTACAACAACCCCTCCCCCCGATCTTCCGTAGCCATCTTTTTCTCTAGTCCGTTACCAACTCATGGATTGCTAACTCTATAAAATGGCCAACGACACATTTCGTTATTTTCCTCAATTGCCACCAGAACTACGTCGTATGATCTGGGAGCACTGTCTACCATATCGTGTGGCACAAGTAGATCCTTGTGATGCCTTTTTTGACGGGAGAAAAGCCGAACAAATCTGCGCTGTTCGAAGCGTCACGATTGAAAATACCAGACAGCCAGTCATAGCATTCGTCAACCATGAATCTCGTCAGGTTGCGCTGGAACAGGGACGCTGGTTACGAGATGAAGGCGAAACATGTTGCATACTCTTACCATCATTTTGGATACAACGCCGGCGGGATGTGCTGCATCTCAATTTCACTCTGGAGCGTAGCGACTGTTGGTATAGATTCGAATATGAGAATGGTGAAGGTTTGCTCTTCATGTTTTTCTACCGGGCGGATGAACTTCGTATGGAACGCTTCATTGTGGCAGATGCGATTCATCCATTCAATTTACATGCACTGTTGGACAGCGCTGATGATGCTGAGGTGTCGGAGAGTCCAATCATTAAATATGAACAGTGGAAAACCGTTTCATTATCCGACATGGCATGGTATACTTTGGAATGGTCAGGATATCAAATCAACATTGACGTTGTCATGGCAGCTATCTCTCTACATATCACCAGGAAGTCAGCTGTAAGATCTAGCCTCTTCGGGTTGTTGGGCGATGCGCCTATACAGCTGATCGACGTTGGCGATGAGGTTCGGTTGAGAAAATATGAAGGAATATATAGGGAACATGCTCCAGACAAGGAACCAAAGGTTCAAAAGATCTTTGAAGTACTCATGAGTCCTCAATTCCAGGCAGCCGTGGAAACCTGGAAAAGACAGGCTGAATGGCTCATTTTCGCAAGCGTATGGCAGGTTAAAACTAAAGAAAGTGAAAAGGATGGTAGTATACTAGATACGGCATCTTTTTGGGTACCTCGACTGCATAAGCGGGATTACGTCCGAATGTCTGACTATTTGCCTAATATAAGCCATCCATGGGTCAAGCAAGTAAAGGAGAAAATGCCTATATTCCGGCCGCGAATAATGGTACATTATTGTACTAACGAGTGTTACATAGAGGGTCGACTTTCTGGATATCACAAAGACGAACCTGGTTGGCACTGGTAAGTAAATGCAAGTTTTTATAATCTTCAAGTGTGTGGTTTTCCATATGTGATACACCAGCGTTGCATTATGCTAGGTCGACTTGCGCACTACCAAGCTGCGTCCAGCTATTGCTTGCGCGACCGACAAAGATGCCGGAAGTAGAAACTTCTGCGTAGTAGCCGTTATAGGCGTCTGCGCCGACTCTCGGATTGGTCACGCGGAAGACAAGGCCTGCATTGCCAGAAGCTGATGGTAGTATCACATCAACTTCGTAGAGAAAGTTCCTATAGTTAAAGTTTATAAGAGCCTTGCCGCCAAAGGAGTTGCCCATAATCAATGCACCAGAAGACACATCAAAAGAACCATCATAAGTCATCCATTGTGCCATAGACCCGCTGGAGAAGTCATCTTTGAAGGCTTGATTGCTGCTAATTGACATTTGAGTCAGACTTGAAATGGAAGATGATATTGTTGTAATTACAGTCATCATGGGCGGCAGAGAACCAGAGGACGGCAGGATGTAGCTTACACCAGACAAGAGACAACTAAAGGAAACTTCAGGCACTTGACATGATTTTAAATCCTGGGTATAACCCCAGACACTAGCAATCAGATATATACAGTTAGCAGCCAAAGCATAGACGCAAGCATCACCAGGGTCATAATAGCCAGTACCAATACACCAGCTATACTGCTGCTGCTCCTTACTAGTCTAAACTGGTGCTAAGATTATATTTACAAGGAAGGCAGCGTCAAAGGCCATGACGTCTTGACGAGCGAAACCAGAGGAGTTCTGACAACTTGGTGCTATAGCGTCGAAGCCCAGCGCAGAGCACATGGTGCCATCAGCCGCATTCCCCCAATCTTGAGTCAGGCTAGCTTTGAGATCTGCTTGACATGTCTCGGACAGGAAGCCACATTTGCTTCCACCGTCAACGGCAAGCTTCGCCTCGGGTTTGGTAGATATGAATACATGACGACATATGTACCATGAAGGATCCATGGGTAGTGGCTGGTCGCCGGAGCTCATGCTATCAGGAATACCAAATGTCAAAGACGAGAGAACCGTTGTTGCATTTTCCACGATCGACTCGGGCAGAGCCATTTCCTGGGCGATCTCGAGATATACACTATGGCCGTCTCTGCTGGAACCCGGATAGGGTTGTGTCCAGTCGAAGCCATCTACCGCAGTGAAATTGACGGCGACAGGCGTCTCGAAAGCGGCGGTGACATTTTGTTATGAAACAGAGAGAATATTGCTACTATTCATGAAAAACTCTCCGTAGTCAATAAAGATAGGTGAGTTAAGTATGGATCCCATTGTGGCGAGCAAGATGGCGAACTTCAACAGAGGGAAGACTGGGAACTGGACTATGGATATCTGGAAAGAGAAGAAGGTCTGTTACACAATGGCTCGCATGGGAATCTGGAGCAGGATGGGTTGTCAGTAAAAGAGTGAAACTCGATATTCCGGAAGAATTCCGTGATGCAAACACAAATTTCGTTCGACATGAAAACTTCATGTTTCTTGTTACAGGTATTTCTTGGAGAAGTGTACCACCTGCAGACCGCTGCAGTAGGTCCATGTAGAGCACAGTATCAGCTCGGCTAAACGCTCCTGTCCTTTACGGTATTCGGAGCTAACTCAAAACTGCAAATGCATGATGGAGAACGCGCATTTACACGAATATACAAATTGAATCAATAACTTGGATTGAGAGATACGATCCAAATTAGGGTTACATAGATGATATCTTGGCTCTAGGCAGCTCTGCCGCGCCAAGAGGTCCGAACTTCCGAAGCCTAATGTGGGTCCGCCAAGGTTCACCTGCATTGCATGGTGTGCATGTTGTCAGTGCACAAGCCCAATACCTAATTAGCACAACGACCTACAGAGTACTCCTTAGATTCTAGCTTGAAAAGTAACAAAATTTACACTAAGATCCCACCATGGGCAAAATGAGCAAGATGGACGTGGATTTCCGGCTCCTTGACAACCGGAACAAAATGACACGAGCAGACAGTCTATCTCTGGCTCACATGGTAATCACGCTCGGTATGTTATATTGACCAACGATCCCTCCAAGCACTCCGTCTTTACTTCCATATTCACATTTTCCTCTTTCATTGCGAGCGCTGGCTCATAGCATAGAATGAAGCACTCTTTTCTCCTCCTTCCTTTTCTGCTGAGATTTTCCTCAGCAATCATTGAGGGCTATAATGGCCAATATGCAGACGACTGTCCCAGCCAGTGTGCTAATACTGGTCCTAGTCCAGCAAACTGGACTAATCTTCACCATCTCTCCAATCTAGAGAGTTGCAACCAAACCATCCTCTTTAGCTTCAATATTCACAACTCTATTATTGAGCCAGATACTATCCTCACAATTCAAGCATATATAGCCAGCTAAGGTCAGACATATAAAGCTGCTGCTGCCCCTACTATACTACAACAGTAAAGCTAAAACAACCTAACCATTACTAAAAGCTATAGTACTAAGACAGTTAAAACAGCTTTTACTCCTTCAACTCTAGGTTTAGGGTCTGGTGCTGCTTCTCTGGATACTGATTCAGTCAAGGCTATTCGTCAACTTGCCATCTACATGGAGGCAAGTGCTGACTATGGCTCTATCATCTTGTTTGCAAGGCACAATTCGGCCGTTATTGGCCTATATTCTGGTGCGCAAGTCACTAAAAAGGCTATAGGGGGCTTACTTGATTTTTTCGCGGAATAGGAAGCATCTGCTCTACAGATTTATCAGCCTTCTAATGCAGCTCTAACTGTAGGGGTGTTCTCAGCTGGCTTTGCTGATATAGAAGCGGTGCAAGATGCTGTCAAAAACTGGAACAATAGTCTTTGCCTTAACGGAACCGTTCCCGCCACAGCCATAAGCATGGATGTGCTCGTATCTAGCGTAGATACAAGTGTAAATACCTCCACGAATCATACTACTACCTCGCATGGGAACATGACTGTAAGAGGAATGTCATATTCCCTTCTCCCTAGAGGAGACTGCACGACACAAGAGATATTTGGAGGGGATAGTTGCCCGTCGCTTGCCAGCCGCTGCGGGATCTCTGGAGATGACCTAGTTAAATATAATCCTTAGATTGTTTGCTCAAACCTGCAGCCCAAGCAGCATGTCTGTTGTGGCCTAGGTATTATGCCAGACTTTTGACCCCAGCCCCAATCCGACGGCACTTGTAACATATATAAGATTAATGCTAACAATAGGTGCTGGGATATCGCAAATTCTCACTATCTCCAACAGCAAGACATTGAAAACTTCAACAAGAATACTTGGGGCTGGGCTGGCTGTGGAAATCTGCAACTTGGCCAATTGATCTGCCTTAGTGAGGGAGACCCTCCTATGCCAGCCCCGATCTCGGGAGCTACCTGCGGTCCATAGGTACCAGGTACTGAAAAGCTTATGAATGGAACCGCACTAGCTGATCTGAATCTATGCCCACTTAATGCATGTTGCGATGTATGGGGGTTTTGTGGAACTACAGTAGAATTCTGTATGGAGTCACCAGCAGACACTGGCGCTCTAGGCACAGTAAAGCTGAATACGAATGGTTGCATCTCTAACTGCGGGATGGACATTGTTAATAATGGAAATGCACCCAGTCAACTGAAGAACATTGTCTATTATGAAGCGTTCGACCAAGATAGGGGATGCCTCTGAATGAGCGTCACTGAAATACCAGCTGATGTGTACACGCATATCCATTTCGCATTCGGGACAGTGACATCTAATTTTGACGTAAATATCTCGACTGGAGTACGAATTCTACAAATTTGTGGATATGAGCGGCTTTAAGAAGATTCTCACTTTTGGGGGATGGGATTTTTCTACCGATTCTGACACATTCCAGCGCTTCAGAGATGCTACCAAGCAGGAAAACCGCGACACATTCGTCAACAATTTGGTAAGCTTTATGGACCGCCAGAATTTGGATGGCTTTGATTTTGACTGGGAGTATCCTGGTGCACCTGATATTCCCGACATCCCACCAGGAAGCTCTGACGAGGGAAATAATTATCTAGCTTTCTTGCAACTCCTCCGAAGTAAACTGCCCAGTGATAAATCCATTTCCATCGCACTGCCTGCTTCTTACTGGTACCTGAAGCAGTATCCCGTCGCGGAGATAGCAAAATATGTGGACTACTTTATTTACATGACTTACGACTTGCACGGACAATGGGGTGAGTAGCAGTATGCGATGCAAAATGCATTCAGAATAAAGTGCGCTAATCCAGTTTCTGAACTCAGATGTTGATAACAAAAATGCCATTCCCGGCTGTCCCGGTGGTAACTGCCTCCGATCACACGTGAACAAGACTGAAACTCACGATGCCATGGTCATGCTCACCAAAACCGGAGTGGAAGCCCGTCAAATAGTTATTGGGGTCAGCAGTTACGGCAGAAGTTTCCGCATGACTGATGCGTCCTGCTCTGGTCCATTTTGCACCTACAGTGGAGAGAAATTCCACTCCATGGCATACGCTGCACCCTGTACTTGGACCAGTGGCTATATTGCCAATGCTGAAATCAATGATAGAATAAAAAACAGCAGCTATTCCATCGTCGATTCATACATTGACACAGATTCTGACTCAAATATTCTCATGTACGGTGATCCAGGAGCGGTAGATTGGGTGGCGTACATGGATGGCGATCTCAAGGCCAATCGTATCAATTGGATCAAAAGCCTCAAAATTGGTGGCTCCAGTGACTGGGCTATTGACCTTCAAAATTATTCCAAGTATGACGACGATGATGATGATGAGTCAGACGACGATTCTAGTGACGACAGCATAACCTGCGAGGCTGACCAAAATCCCGGTTCCCTCGACAGTCTCGCTGATAAAGCTGATTCTCTTGAACCTGACTGTGTCAACCTTTATGCATTGGACATTCTCTACTCTGAGCTCCTTGATAGCCTGTCTCTTTTCCAAAATAACTTACAAGACTACGATGACAAGTACGGTTGGTATGTCAAATGGACTAAAGAGCAGATCCAGCCTTAGCTTGATATTTTTATGAAATTGGGAGATGGTAAAGGTCTGTAATACTTTGATTGCTACTGGGCATATATAGGCCATTTGGAAAAGAAAGATTCCTGTGTCGGCATGCCGCATATATGGGAAGAGACTACTGGATGGACTATCTGTTATGATCTTGTTGACAAGCAGGGCTTTTTTGATGAGCTCTCAGCTGAAATAGGTGTAGATGAATTGTGGGTGGTTCTTGGCGAAAAGGATTGGGATTATGTATGTGTGGAACCTGGTGATATATGACCTGGAGCGGGAAATGTACCTTGCTGAAAGGTCTACTGTAAAGAGCTGAATTACCCTCAGAAGGCCTCTGATGATGATATCAATATTGGAAATCCAAAGGCTCTCATTGAGGCCTCTTAGGATAATATTACTGCTTTGAGAACTTCTCTTCTTGTATTGAACGCTAGTGTGGGCCTGTCCTTTTATGAAGATGGTCCAGATAATGGCTTGGCTATTGATGCAGTAGTTGGATACGCCATGCCTGTTCTGTAGCTCAATCAGGCAATCAGTAGCATGAAAGATATCAAAGATATTGGCGAGAAGGCTAAGGAAGAAGTAAAGAAGCAACTTATCTTTAAGATTCTTACCATTATGTTTATGGTTATTCCCTTCGTTGGGGAGGCTCTTGGTCCTCTGGTTGGCAGTGCCGTAGTAGTTAGTCGAATTGCGCTCCTCATTAGTGAAGCAGGTAACAGGGCTCTGATAGTGGTGGATATTATTGACGACCCAGCGTCCGCGCCCTTTGCAATCATGGGTTTGATTGCAGGCGTTGGTACCGGGGGAGGGAAGGTGTCTAAGGCAGGTGCTCTAGGTGAGGCTTCCAGGGCGAGGACGGTGTTGAAAGACGGTGATTTGGCCAAGTTTCCGCAACAATTCAGGGATCAAGATGCCTTGATACAAAAGATCGCTAAGAGCTTGTGCTCAAGGTAGTAGAATGGCATGGCAGGACGACGCGTCGGCTCGGGCAATTTGGCTCCAGACGTCAATTCAGCCCATCTATTGTTATAAAATCATTCAGATTACAGTATGTTGCATTTATACCTACTATATTTTAGCTGCCCTCAAACTAGCCACTGGTTAAACACAATCTGGAAATGCATGCTGTCAGGCTGACTCCTATAAAGAATGCTTAGATAAAATACCAAACATATAGCTAGTACTGAGTGAATAGTGAGTAGCTGATCATACTTAGTGAGCAAAAATACAAACCCAAATTTGGTCACATAAGGACGCTGAGCTGGTCGGGACGTGTGAGCCCCTACTCAGTGAACGGGACCATGAGCGCCCTCACAAAAGCGGCGGCAGCTGAAAAAGGAAAGCCCCACCTGGCAGGAAAAATCAAGTTTGTACAGTCACCTATGTATGATTGTGCATGTGACGAATACAGGTATTGAATCTGTGTCAAATACATACTTATTTGGTTACATATAGGCTGGTACAACGACGTTGTAATATAAAGAAAATCGGTACATAACCCCAAGTTAAAGTTATTTTACATCAATACAGGCAAGTTTGATCATAATACCACGTCTGTCTACTCCGTGTACTTGGTAAAGTTACATCGACTGCAATACATATCATAATAATCATCGGTAACTACCAAGTCAGTGGTCGACGTAATTCCTAATGATACAGTACATACATGTAGTCCTAGTATAACATAGAATTGTCAATCGGTACATCTACCTGTTAGAAACTTGAACCATAGTTTAACAACCGTATTGAAAAGATTAACGCATAATCAGAACAATATTCATTATCAAACTCAACTTTCAGAAGGAGGGCAAAAAACAGATTATAAAAACTTCATAAATTCCATATTCTACCCACTACGTAACCCCTTTCCATCCTTTCAACCACAGTTCATAAAATCAATAGAAGGAAAAGTCTGCAATGTAGCGCATAACCTCAAGCAGGAGACGAGAAAAGTGAAAAAAAAAATATAATAATCAAATAAGAAGAAAAACCCAGAACCACTTGTACCATTTCTCCGTATTGCACCGATAAAAAAACAATAAACGAGAAAAGTAAGAAAGAATTCATCGTGAGACGTACACTATATCTGGAAAAGTCGACGCTCAATGTCATAGAACAAAAACTTGGAGGAAATGGAGTAAGAATATCAGCAGTATATTTGAAATTGTTTCATAAGAAGCATCGAGACTGTCGTGATTCTCCTCACTCGTGAGGCTTAGTTGAGACGGAAAGCGTCGAGGATGACTTCGTGGCCGCGACGGCAACCGGAGCCAACCCACATCACTGTATTGACAAACGCGTAGCGCTCGTCACCACTTTCCATGGATAGGTTGAGGCGGTACTTGTAGGAGGTAGGGTTGATAGTATCGGCGTGGTTGGGGTCTTGAAGTTTCTCGAGAACGTCCTTGGCACCGGTTAACCAGCCCTGGGCCTTGACGATGATGTATGCTGGGGGTTCGTCGGATGATTGGAGGACATAGTTGGCGCTTAATGATGTGGCCATTTCTTTGACTGTGACTTGGGAATCTTGTCCACCGGGCTGTATGACACGTTAGTACACTAAGCATATGGACGCGACTTGAGTACATACCAAGATAATACCCTTACCCCATCGACCAGCCCACTGACCTCCGAGGAACGAAACCCAATCGCGTCCACCCCACAGACTGCTGCCAATGCTAACTTTGGGGTTCAGCTTAATGCTCATGCGGAAATCGAGCTCAATACTAGGGACGGGAATCTGCAAGGAACGCGCAATATCGCCCTCGGGGAAAGTGTGAAGCAAGTTGTTTGCAGGGATGGAATCTTTCATAACGTTCAAGTACGTGGGGCACTCGAGTAGATGTTGGCGTTGACGGCTTGTGTTCTTCGCGCGCACTTGTTGGCAATAGATACATTGCACAGACAAGCACTATACTTGTAAGTATTACGTCCAACATAGGCCAGAAAAGGGGAGACTCACTTTGTCTTCTTCTTTCGCGCGGAACTCCACAAAGGCGGCGTGGACATCGTCAAGAGGTGGAGCAGGGAGAGCAGAGGTACTCTGACGGTTCTGCTTGGGCTTGGGAGTAGAATGACTGCGTTGCTGATGCGACAGAGGAGTAGAAGAAGGACCACCGCCCTGCGAAGTTCCAGGCGCAGGCAACGAGGGGCGGTTCGTCAGGTTCTGTAGTGGTGTCTGAATTGGTGTTGCGTGCGGGTTGACTCCATTCGACATCATGCCTCCATTGGGAGTGCCGAGCTGAGCGCTGGATGGGCCAGGGCCGGCACCTCCGGCGCCACCGGAAGGGCCATTTGGAGTGGATGAATATCCGTTGGCGCCGCCGATGCCGTTGGGGCCAGTTGAAGTCGCCTGAGGCTGAGGGGCAGAAGGGTGGCCTCGCAGACCGGGACACTCAAGCAAATGTTGTTTTTGACGCGAAGTATTTTTGGCGCGGATCTGTTGGCAATAGATACATTGTACAGAGAGGCACTGTATGTATTTTACTCAGTCAGTATTGATGTTTGTCGTGTTTAATTACCAAGATACAGGGTCACGTGCCTTGTCGTCTTCCTTAGCGCGAAACTCGACGAACGCTGCATGCACCTCCTGATCGACTGTACGACCCATTGTTTTCGTGCTGTTATTTTGCGTGTCGCACTGAAAATAGTCGAAATCTTCGTGTTTTAGACCGGGAAAAGTCGAGCAAAATATTTTACTTGTGTCAACGGACTCGATAACACGATCTGTACCACAAAGAAGAAGAAAATGAATAGAAAGGCAGGCGTGTAATGTGTGTAAGGCAGAAAGAGAAAAAGGTTGGGAAAGAAAACGCGAAAGAAAAAAATTGAAAAGAGGTGGAAAATACTGGAACAAAACCGGGCGCGGTCGGTGTATTTGTGACCCGTGACTGCCTGAACTTGGTGCGGTGCCCCCACGAGGCCCGAAACAGAAATACGTACCAACACGGTCATTACGGAGCAGTAATAACGCCGAGACTGTCTGACCACGGGCGCTGATTGGTGGTTGGGCTGTCTTACGGTCATGTCTGTCTTACGGTGTTGCTCCAGTTGATTACGAATACGTGGTTACAATGGAAGCTAATCCGGCTGACCGTACGTATCGCACGTATCATATGCTCTGTCTGACATTGGTCGATCCGAGTCATCCAATCCATCCTCGTGTTATTTACTTCATAGTAGTGGATAAGACGTCACGATCTGAGTCAACCTCAGACCATCCTATAAATCAAATAAATCTTATTTATGCCACGATCAGCTGGATTGTCGGATCCTTCAAATCCCGCGAATCCAGCGACTCAGCAAATAACTGTGTGCGCGTACCGCGGCAAGGGTCATACCGATCGCTCGGCGATTTGATGCTTTTGCAGTTTTGCTTGCTACTGTGTGAGATCTGAGCGAGTACAGCGCAGCCCCGGAAAGGCTGTGCTGTAAGTGGGCTTTCTGATTTGTCGGCCGCGGCGCCCGAGTGTACCTCTGATTCAGACCGAGCGAACGAATGAACATGATCGTGTTGGCTTATTCTACGGTCAGATAGATCTATTCTGGTATGAGGTTGTGAGGGCTTCAACTGATATTAACGGTCGCGTAGTATCGTTACGGTTGAAATCACAACTGTCGTTGAAATAAGGATCGATCTATTTAAACTCGCATGTCGTTCTTAGCGGTACTGTTCGATTTCTCGATTTTCGTACTGTTATTTTGTATAGTTACGCGGGACCGTTTGATGAATAACCGTGACGAGAATGTGGTATTACATACATAACTGAAATGAGTATCAGCTAGTTCCATCTCCAAATACCATCGCAGAACAACAAATACAGGATAAATAAAGATAAATAAAGATGTAGCTAAATGTTTCATCACTGAAATGTCAAATCGAAACATAACGTATTAGCGCATTTGCGGTCGTATATGCCATATCAAAGCTCCCTCGGTATATTAATTCATCTCATTCATAAGTTCCATTCGGTAAATATATTTCGGGAGCCTTCAGTCGCATATTTCAAGTCGAGTAGCACAACGGGCATTTTGTTAGAGAAAGTTCTCAACTTGATCCTCTCGATTAATCACTGACACTCAGGCGAATTTCATCGAGATCGTCAATAACGTACGGCGCTCCTTGACAGCGTTTGCCCTGCGAAACTTGAATGACATCCTTGGTCGCGAGAGTCAACACGTGCAGCAGTCCTTGCGTTGCTACAGCCCGAGAAGTAGAGGCCTGTGGCAGCAATTCGGAGAATGCTATCTTCTGAATACCAGGTGATCCTTTGTCAGCCTTTGAACTCTGCACACGTGCCTGCAAAAAGTCGAGAAAGTTCCTGTCGTTGTTGTCCAGACTGGCTAACGTGATTTGGCTCTCGAAAGCATTGTCATTCGCCTCAGCGAATCCATCAGAGACAGCCCCGTGAAGGATATCACCAAGGTCATCGTCATGAAACTCCCCAAAGTCTCTGAGTGATAGGCTACTGAGGCTATCTTGGCCAAATAGATTCTGAGGGAGACCTCGTCTCGCCAGTGGACTCGCGCTAGAGAAGCGACTACCTGGTCTACCCAAGCCACGGTTGTATCGTCTCGATGAGAGATCATAAGTGTCAAATGGACGGGGTACACTTGAGGAGCCCGCGACAGATCCTTGAAGGGAGGCTGTGATATTCCATGGCATTTGAGATGAGACGTCGTCGGGAAGAGAGAGAGGAGCATCAAGGCCAATTTCAACATCCTATGATAATGTTAGAGCTGTCCGGACAAGGAGCACTTGCAATACCAACCTCTTGCATGGCAAGCTCATACGGGCGAGTCAAACCAATTTCAACGCCATCGTCGGAAACCCTTCGGCGTACGTTTCTGCCATGGTCTTCATCACCTTCCTCATGACTGGAGCTGCGCTTGCGTGTCTGTTCATTCACAGGTGGCTCATCTGAGAGAGTAACGAGAAGCGAATCACCGCAAAATGACTCTAGGGGATGGGCAAAACCATGATTACCGATGCTCATTCCCACAGCACCAATGCCGTGCCCGACGATCCAGGCTGCTGCATTCTTTCTAGCCTGAGCTTGACTCTTTGCACTTGCCTTCTGTCCATCGAGACGAGACATGTTTTCCAAGTAATCGCGATCCCACTGTAGTAGTTCGTCACGACTGATCTGGGTAAGCACGTCTAGTTTCATAGTCTTAGGGGATCGGTGCTTGCGATTGGAAACGACGTTTTCTTCCATTGTTTCGTCGACGTAGTCAGGATCAGGAAGACAGCCCCAGGTTGGAGATGATTTTTTGCGCTCTTGAGCATCACTTTGTCGAACCTCATCAACAGCATTGATCACGGGAGTGGTGACCATATCAACATCCTGGATTTCAATATGAGTTGACATGATTTGATTCTTGAAAAGGCAGTCCTTACCTGCGGACCCTGGAGGACATCCTCAGTGTCTTCGTGGCTCACTCTGTCTCTCACGGGTGTTGCGGGCGGCACAGCAGCAGTACCTGTCATTACAAGGTCCACGATATTGCCGTCCTCGTCAAAGTCAAAGTCAGGCTGTAGAAGAACTCCCTCTTCTTCTCCACCTAAATCGAGGCCTTCGAACAGATTGTGTCTTTCTGCAGAATGAGCACTGCCGCTAGCGAAAGAAAACCCGCTGAATCCAGCAACAGTGGTGTTGGAAGGGTCAACATCGAGTTGGGGAAGGGTAATGAGTTCGAGCTGAGAGTGAGATGAGTTACTCATATTGGACGACAGCAGGCTGGAGTCGAGCTTTGCTTTAGGAGGAGCAAGTGAGCGAAGAGGATTGAGCAATTCAAGATCGAGACCAGGAAATGTGAAGTCGGGAATGAAAGCTGGATCGTAGGGCACGATGAGTTCCTCTGGTCTGATAGATTGTTAGATCAAGCAAAACAGGAAAGGGGCATGACATACCTTGCTTTGCCAGCATCTGCCTGCAAGCCTCTACCGTGGACGACTTTGAGTGCCGTCTTCATCTTGTCGAGCATGGCCTGGACGTCGGCGAGTGTGTACACACACTGACGGCTGTACACCTTGGTGACGCCATATCTGTGAAAATTCAGTGAGACTGAAGCTCCATCCACTGCCAGACACGAGACCTACAGAAGATTGCCTTGAAGTCGCAAGGCCATGGGAGCTTCAGGACTCATGATGGTATCACACGCTCGAGGGACATCCACGTTTAGAATGGCTTTCCTGTTGATCTTTTTGGACGTGCTCTTGTGGACCAGAGTGGCAACGAGCCTATATAGGTGACGAGTTCAGTCAAGAATTGAGGAAGAAAAAGGGGCAAGGGAGGAAACATCATTCAGGTGAGAGAAGCAATGAGGACTACTGGGAAGGAGCGCGTCTGCCCAAACTCACCATACTGTAGCAACACCATGTCTCTGGGACGTGAGGACTGTGGTTTGAAGGAAGGTGAGAACAAATGGTTAGCTCCTGCTGAAATACACGTATGTCGAGAAGGAGGGTCATTGCATAGCGAGTATAAAGCTTACTTTCGTGACTATAAAACATCTTGATGTCTGCAGGACGTAGCCTGATGAAGTCTATTGGATCGCGATTTCAATACAGCAAAGCAAAATAGATCGGGGAGGGAGTCAGAGATATATGGCAATATTCGAATCTAGAATGTAGGCCGCCTGAGATACGGTCTGTAGACACGAAGAAAGTCTACACCCTGGCTCTCGTGGTGGGATAGACGGAGAAGATGGATAGAAAGGAAGAAGGATGAGAGAGAAAGAAGAGAGAAGGATGAAGAAAAGGAAGGAGGTCACCTGGCCTGGAAGGACACCATAGGAAGGTGCGCCCGGGACTGTTGGGCCGGAGGAAGTCGCTCACCACCAGGACATCAAACTTACACTCCCCGTAGAACATTTCACAAGCTCCATTCAATAACAATATGACACTATATACCCGGGTATGTTGACAACAAATACGTCCGTAAGACCATAAACTAACTTGCTTTTTCCTTTCAAGATCTCTCGCGAAACGAAACAACTCTATTGCACATATCGCCAGCTTCTTACACGACTAGGAGACGCTTACTCAAGTGGGATTCCCTCGTACTCGGAGTAGCCAAGGGCGAGGTTCATGTTTTCTGTGTGTGCATCACGTTAGTTGCTTATTTTCAATCGTTATTAGCCAAGAACTTACGAAGGCATTGTGTGGCAGCTCCCTTAAGGAGGTTGTCGATCGTTGCGCAGATGACAACACGCTTGCCGCTCGAATGTACAGCAAATCCACCAATCTCGACACCGTGACGACCAGCGATGTCCTTGACAAGAGGCGGCTCACCCACGATCTTGACCAATTTCTCACCAGCATAACGATCTTGATAAAGGTTGCGGATATCTCGGGATGTCATCTCTTCCTTGAGAGGGAGGCTGATGGTGTGCTTTAAAAGGGTTAGTTGATATGAATGATATTAGTGGGACTAGGAAAACTTACGTGGATACCCTGGAACCAAACAGCGACGTGAGGAATGAAGGCGACGCTGGTTCCGAGTTGAGCACTAATTTCACGCTCATGGATATGGTCCGTCAAGCTGTAAGGAACAATGTTGTTGGTCAAAATGTTGACGTCGTTCTTGGGGCTAGGTTTGGTGCCAGCTCCTGAATAACCAGAGACACCAAAGACGGTTGGCTGTCCAGCCAAGTGAGACACCAAAGGCGCGATACCAATCTGAGCAGCAGTTGCATAGCATCCAGGGTTGGCAATGCGCGTTGCGCGGGCGATAGTGGATCGGTTGACCAGCTCAGGGAGACCGTAAGTCCAGGATGGGTCGAAGCGGTAGTCTGCGCTGAGGTCGACAATCAAACCACCCTTGTCAGCTCCTTGGTCAACGGCATCGACAAAAGGCTTGCAAACACCGTTGGGAAGAGCCATGACCCAGCAGTCAATGTCGCCATTTGAAGCCATTCGGCGTACATCATCGGGGCTGAGATTCTCATAGATGATCTCCCGCTTGTCGTAGCCTTCAAGCTTCTTACCAGCAAGTTCACGGGAAGAAACATGGCGCAAGTCCATGTTAGGGTGAGCGTTGATGAGGTTGATCAGTGCTTGGCCAGTGTATCCTCGAGCGCCGATCAAAGCAACTTTGGAAGGGCGGTTGTTAGAAACGTTCTTCTCGCCAAGAGGAGGGTTGGGGTTGGTGGTGCTATATGATCGTCGACCAGTGACGACTTGGCTTCCGCTACGGAACGACTGGAGAGCGTTGGTACGAAGAGTCGAGTAAGAGCGCTTCTGCTGACCATTCTTGCCAATATTCAAGGCAGCTTGGGCAGCACGTTGCAATCTAGCCTCGAGATTGTAGTCACCGAACATTTGGCGGCCGTTTTTGGTGAATTCGAGGACCAACTGCTTGACTTCATCGCCGTCTTCCAGACCGTACCAGAAGAGGACATCACCGTCCCGCGAAAGGCTGCCATCGGCCTTGTCAAAGAACCAGGTGAGGTTCTCGTCATCAGCCTTTACGGTCCATACAAGCTTGGGAAAGTCTTTCTTGATGCTGGTGAAGACGTTGTCTGCAACGTTTGTCAACCAACCGGCCTTAGTGATGGTGAATGTAGCGAGATGCGCAAAGGCAGAGTCCTGCTGAGGAAGGACAACAGCCAGAGCATCCATAGGCTCGTCGAAGTAGGCCTTGAAAGGGCGGTCCTTGAGACCCTCGACATAACGGTCGACAGTAGCCTTGGCATCAAGGCCTTCACGATCGCGGATCAATACGTCTTTGAGAGCAGCAAGATCCTCGAATTCGGAGAGGGAAGACTTGATGTGGACCTTGTTACCTCGTCGAATCATGGTACCTGCTCCAGAGTCGGTGAACAATTCCTTCTGAAGGTCTGCTGGGTGGATGATAGCGACGCTAGATGTGCGGGGAAGATCGGAAAGAAGCTCCTTCATTTCCTTGATCTTCAGACGTGTGCCGTGTCGAACCCACCATTGTGTCATGAGATGGTCGTACTCCTCATCCAAGTTGATAACGGAAATCTTCTCACCAGTGTCACCGTTGAACAAACCTCCCTTCTCGGCGAGGTAGACAATCTTGAGGGGCTGCAAAGCGCGGGCGAGTTCGCCAGCAGCAACGTCAGCGTTGACGTTGAGGACCTGGCCCTCAGGAGTCTCAGCCATTGAGGTCAGGATAGGTAGACATCCTGCCTCGATAGCGGCTTCAATAGGTTTCTTGTCCACACTGTTGATCTTGCCGACCAGGTTGTATTTTTCCTTGTCGAGGTAATCTGCCGAGAAAACGCCAGTGGTGATGGGACGAGCACGGACGCCCATGTTTTCCAATTCCTCCACCAACTTCAAGTTCTCCTCCAAGAAGAGCTTCCTAGCCAAAGCCAAGGTCTTGCCATCGGTGACACGGATACCATCTTCGAATTGAGGCTCAACGCCAGCATCCTCCAACATTTTATTCAACTGGGGACCGGCACCGTGCACGACGACGGGGTAGAGACCGACATGGTTCAGGAAAGCGAGAGCCGAGGACAAAGTCTGCAAATGCTCGGTGATAATAGCGCCGCCGACCTTGATAACGGCGAATTGCTGAGAAGACACCGAAGTGAAATGGGAGAGGTACTGCTGGACTTCGCGCTTGGAACCGATATTGCTCAACAACTGCACCACGGTCGAACGGGTTGAGAATTGAGGATCAGCGGGACGAGAGTAAGAACGGCATTGCGAAGATGCGCTGTATGTCGTAGTGGTAGCTATAAGGCGAGCAGGGCGACGAGCTCCCAGCGCCAGTGCCTGCGGTGCGGAGATAGCACGGCGTGATTGAGTCACAATGGCCCTCCGCACAGCAGGACGGATAGCAAGCATCTTGTTAGCACCAAGCATGCGGCAGCTTTGGTTGAAACGTTGTAAAAAGGCGATGACTCTGACGCGAAATAAATACTTCGACTTCGACAGCAAAATAATCAATTGGGCGTAAATAAACGGCGCACAGAGGGATTTTCTGCGGATGTCCCTCTTTATGGTTTGAGCAGGGAAAGAGTGAAAAATGCCTCTAGGCTTGTTTAAGTGGTTAGCCTGGGCGGTGTCGGAGTCTGTGACTGTGGTTGTGGAGTGTGGAGTCATTTGCCCTTGTTGAATTTTTTTCTCTCTTTTTTGCACTAGTTAGTCCGTAGTAGAGTGACTAGACCCTGTGAGTCTAGTCAGGTCTTTGCGTCAGAGATCTTATCTGATTGATTATTTTGTCTTTTTTAATTGTATTTGTTTCATCTTGTTTGTAGGTACGTACGTAT
Source organism: Talaromyces adpressus (assembly GCA_002775195.1). Classification (NCBI taxonomy): domain Eukaryota; kingdom Fungi; phylum Ascomycota; class Eurotiomycetes; order Eurotiales; family Trichocomaceae; genus Talaromyces; species Talaromyces adpressus. Next base: position 48,181 of record NHZS01000331.1, on the reverse strand, counting down.
ATAGCCTGATTGTATGTATGGGACTTATCATTCAGACCTGGATGTAGCTAACCACTAGATATCAATTGATGTATTTCATCCACGCCCTTTGACAAATCTTCGTACCTATGACCAATTCTAGAAATACATTCGCAATCAAGAAGATGTATCAGACAATATACAAATGTATATCCAGTGTCATTTCTGGAGCTGAGTACATACGTTGTAGACCGTATGATGGACGCAGGTGGGTTCTGGACGGTACGGTATGCTCCGACGTTCGGAGATGGCGCTAGGTTCCTGACGCTCTGACGTAGGTACGTACGATAAAAGACAGCATCAACATTTCCGAATCGATCCTTGAGCTGACTCAGATGTGCAAAGAGTATATGTAAAATTCTTTGGCATTTTCATCTTTCATAATGGGAACGTTATCTGTTGAGACCAGATGTCATATAGAAACGTATATTGGGATAACTAGGTAAGAGAAAGGACGAGGCAGGGGCCCTTGGAACTAACTAATATGTGCTCTCGCTAGAGCTAACACGCGACGTGGCGCGATGGTCAATCAGGGATTATTTTTCACAGCTATCTACCTAGGTAGGTATCAAGAGAGAAACAACTGCTTGTTCTGTTCTGCCCATTCCTCAAACGTCATCGCTTTCTTACCAGTGTATCTCTCAACACTCGACAGCTGCTCAGCGCTGACTGGATAGCCACAAACCAGACTGCGTTCAGGGTCTACAGCCCCGGCTTGCTTGATCATATATTCCGCGAGAGGAACAGGCCAATGACGCTCTTCCGTAAATTTCTTATATGCTTCCTCTCTATCCATCGTTTCAATAGTAGGATTCTTGCCCAACACCTTTGCGAGTGTCTTGACGCAGTCTGCCTGGGAAATCAATTGTGGGCCGTACAGATACACGGCCGCCGTGTTTCTCTCAAGCGGTCCTTTCACAAGAACCGTGCCGCAGGCTCTCCCAATATCCTCTTGGGCAATAGCATCAATTGTACCATCTGGAGCGAAAATCTTGACCAATCCACTCTCGAGGCCTGCTTTATACTGAATTGTGTTGCTGGCAAATGAGCCTGGTCTGACGGCGATGTATCCGCCGGGACCAAATACTTCTTTCAGACTGATCTCGACCTGAGCGTGTAGGTAGGGTACAACCTCGCTAGGTCGCACGTCCTCTACTTCACCTTGGATGGTGAAGCTGCTGAGCAACACCACCAGCTCGATACCGGCAGACTTGAGTGCCTGAATGGTAGACTTCATGTTGTCCGGTGAGCGGTGAGCAATATAAATAAAAGCGCGGGTTGCGTGAGTGCTAGATACAGCATCGCGGACGGTGTCGGGCTTGTGTAGATCGGCTTGTACTTTCTCGAAACTGCCGTCTTTCACTTTCAAGGTTGCCTCGTCGAGGCCTGGAATAGGCTTTGTTGTGTCTCGCATTGCTAGTACCACTTTTGCTCCGAGTTCGTGGGCAGCCCGTGCGGTGGCCGATCCAACCGCTCCAGATGGTCCGAATACTATAACTTTTGGAGCAGCCATGGTGAAATCAACCTTGGAAGGTGGAAAGTACTAGTTAGAGCGTAGAGGGGATTTTTCAAGGAGCCACTGTCAAGAAGGAATGTTGAAACTTGAAAAGACAGACTGAGAAGCAAATGCCTCCACTTATATAGTTCTTGTGTACTTAGTTGAACAATAATTCATTTTCAGCACCATCCGAGCATGCAATAGGAGGTATGTAGACCTGCCGCGAAGAGCGGAATGACTCGGAGGACATTGATGCCTATTTCCGGATTGATGTGCATCAGCAATCAAGGATATATCCAGCCACAGGTTCCACACTACTCAACATGAAGGTCAAACCGTGTCTTCGGGGAAGATATCATACGTAGAGCACAAAGGTGACCGAAGACGTTTACTCGGACTATTCCTAAAGCGGGAAACAATCTCAAGCACGCTAAATCTAAGAACCTGTCTAGCGTTGCCACTAGCTTCTTGGCGTCACGTGTAGTGGCCCACCTTATATTTGGGTAGTTCGCTGTATCTTAGCATAATTTTCCTCACAGAACTTCATCCGTTCAGAAGATTTTGCATATTTCGTATGTCGTTCTTGATGTTTCCTCAAGATACTATAGTATCCTTCAATTATTAGAATCTCTACTTCCACTATATGTAGAGAGAAGAGCTCTAGGATCTCTATATTTATAATATTTATAATAATACTAAGCTAGATACACTGATCTAACTAAACCAATAAATTATTTAAATTAGGACTATATTCTCTTTCTCTTCTATGAGATACAAATCCCTTTACAAAGCCATATCTAGCCCAATACCAGCCAATTGAGGGGCCAATAATCAAGTCAGTTGACTGGCGCAGAATCAAGCTCACGTACGAGCCAGTTGAAAAGCGTATGTATGTGGGCGCTGGGCTCATATACACTAGGACTCCAGCTGACAACATTGAAACCAAGCGTATATGATAGATAATTGATAGACAGCTTGTATAATATGTGCGTAGTAGATACATTTCCCAAGATAAAAACCACACAACCTCTATGCACATATTATCACAGTTCCAACCTACGAGCCTGCCTTGGATAGGTAATAGAAGTAGAAACATTTCACGTACAGTAGAACCTGGCTATAGTTAACGGACAGAAGGGCCCTCCAACGTTCGAGTCTGATATCTAGAGACTCTGGTACATTTGGCAATGGGAAGCACCTAATATAATAACCTGCTTGATCAATAACGATTCGGAGCACTCTGCATATTTATATGAATCATATTTAAACTGATACCAATATGGTGACAAGGGGGCCTTTTGTTTGTTATAGGGAGGTTCTACTGTATGTCAATCATGTCATGAGGCCACCCCGGGCCTGGACTCGACATTCAGCCAATAATATTCTTCATTCAATGAATTGAAATATACTGCCAATCCTGTAGCATATGAGTCATGCGTCCCCCTCCTTCGGTGAACCCGTCGTGAAAGTCCGAATGTTTCCGCAACGATAGTCTCGTCAGGGTTTTCAGTGAAGCCCTGACACTGCATTCACAATCTTCTGACTAGCCTGGTAGCAACATGGCCGATACGGATGGATCGGGTAAGTTTGCAGTTGTTTCATTTTTCAAACGACCGATTTGACATTTCGCCTGTTAATGAGATGTAGGAATGCCATTCGTCATCTCCACCAGCACGAAGAAAGCGGATCCTGAGACACGTAAGCTGATCAGGAGCCATTGCATGCTGGGCAAAAACCGCGGAAGAATCTTGCATACTAGGCGAAAGCCAGTCGTGCAAAAGCTGCTAAACCTGGAGGCTGCTGCTTCTGCAGTCCCCAATAAGCTTGGTTCAGAGTTATCTTTGTTACGGTTTGCCGATTCAGTAGAGCCTTCCACGCTATGGGAACTCTTGAAATGTATGACCTCACCCTAGGATCAATGCGAGATGTATTTGAGAAACTAACGATGCTGACCCTTAAAAGTCACCTCCACCTCGAAACAGATGTTCTTCCCTTTAGAGAGATGCTTTGATTTCAACGTAAAAGACCGATCGATGTTCGAACCGTTGACATTCGATCCGGCCTATCTTAATGCCGTAATGTTTGGAGCTCAAACATACCTGGATTTGGTCTCGGGTCAACATTCCAGTAAACGATCGTCAGTGCAGATGTTGAAGACAATTCAGCTCCTTCGCAATAGACTTCTTTCGATTTCGAATGGCAACGAACAGACATCATCCATTTCCAATCCCACAATACTGGTCGTCCTAACTCTGGCACACGTTGCACATTTAACTGGCGATCATATCGCCGCTGAGCTACACTTGGCAGGTCTTTGCAAGATTATCAACCTGCGAGGAGGCATTGCTGCTTTCCAAAATGCTCCTAAACTTCTCACCGAGTTATTAAGGTTAGATGAACTTCCAGTTATCTACTGCCTAGGTAGGGGCTATTAATACGTCGGGTTTATGGCTGATCCCATTCAGGTGTGACATCAGCATTGCAATTCACAAAGGAACGAAACCGGTCTTTGACTTCAGCCAGCCTTTACAACCTCTCATATATCTACCACAGACTAGTTCCTATGGCAAGGATCAATACACAAACCTTATAACAGACAAGAAACTAGCCGAATCATGGGACACTCTGAGCAACTTCTGTCATCTAGTAAACTCAGCAGCAGACAGAAACATCAAACTCAGTGACCAAATCCTCTTAAACACCATGGGCTCAGTAATGTACGCTCTCCTCGGAATGAACTTCTCAACAACCAACCCCATCAACGAAGCGATTCGCCTGGGTTTACTTGCATTCTGTTCACACACTTTCCTAGAGCGACGCGGCATCCGCCTTCCGAATGGCTACCTCCGTGAGAACTATAGAAGTGCTTGCTTTGAGGACGTGCCGCGAGGCAAGGCTTCTTATTCTTCTCAGTGGTTTTCGCTGTGGTTTCTCATGATTGGTAAAATTTCCATTTTCACCTCTGATACAGATACAGACGATGACTATTCTGCATGGATGAAATACAGGCTAACAGAAAATCTTATCGGCTTGAATAATGAGGATTATTGCTCGTGGCCACAGCTACGACTAATTCTCAAGTCGTTTCTTTGGATTGATATACTACATGACGCATCTGGGAAAATAATTTTTGAATCTGTATATTCCTAAATCAATGAAAAATTGCATTGTAATGCATTATCACTGATTGTGGACATCCTCTTAGTACGTACTTACGCTTCAAAGGAAAGATTACGGTGTACAATACAGATAACAGTCTGGAGTCCGTATCGAACGAAATCATAGCGCGAAATGTTGCATCCGCCAGGTTATCTCATTAGAATTTGCATAGAGCCAGAAGCGCAAGGAAAGAAAACACGAAAAAGAACAGGAGATAAAAATCACAAACATTCGCCAAAAGTATCATGTACAAGGGTTGTGTGGTTTGGAGGGAGGACCACGATTCGGTGAAAACTTGTCTGTTATAACCCGGAATATATGGCGACTTGCGGGTATGGATTATCGACAGGAATCGTGGGAGAGGTAAAAATGATAACGCGGATATGGATGTGTGGTTGAGGGAAGATCATGACGGTATGCACTTGATACTGAAATCCGAGGAGTACTCCAGGTCATAATGTATTTCCAAGATGAGGTCGTGCAAGTCGTTCAACAGACTCGTTTTCTGTGCAGCGCGCTCTCAAAACGACCCGATACTTCTTTTTCTGGCCCCAAGAAAGGAAAACAAACAATGCTCGTCAAGAAAGGCCAAGGCTGGGATGGAGGAAACGAGAAAGCACATCGTCGAAACATTCGTGGAGTTATGGGCTTAGTGTTTGGTTGCGACCACTATCAAGTCACATTAGCCGGGGAAACAATTAATTTCGCAAAAAGTTGACAACTCACCAGCAGGAACAACAATGACTATGATCAAGATAATGACCACAATGACCAAGCATACGCGCATCTTCATGTCCTTCCACCACATCTGTTTTCGCACTCTGTTGGCTCCACGGCGGAAACCTTGGGCGGATACGGCTAGGTTGTCGGTCTTGTCTTGGAGGGAGTCAAGACGTTCGCCACGCTGTGAGACTTTGTTGATGTTTTCGCGCATGACGCCAACGGTGTCGTCGATTTGCTAGTTATTTACATTAGTATGACAGACTCAATAAAATGATTACCGCAGTCGTATAACGTGCAAATCTGCTCCTCAGCAGGAGAGCGTCCTGCAAGTCATACGGAAACGGGTGGAGCTGAGGCAATACTCACAGCTTGCAGAGCTGCAGTCCTCTGGTTTCCACTGGGTGCAGCGCTACCCCCGGGAGCACCAGCACCGCCGGCGGGAATATAAGGGTCATAGGGAGGTTCGCGGTCGGCCATTATGATAGAGTTAACGAAAAACAAGGATGGAAAAAGACGTAAGAAGCGAGGAGTTCGATGACCTGGTCGATAATAGCGCGAAGCCTCTCCTGACTTTCAGCGGCGATCGTACGACTTAAGGCGGTTGAGTAGTCGGTTGTTGAGCGATGTAAATGCGGAATACGAGCAGCACACGTGAAATCGCTCTCGTAAACGTTGGCAAGCGCTTGAGTTGTGGTTGTTGGTTAGTGATAGTATGGGAGGTCTAGAATGAGTTGCAGAGGAAAGGGTACAGGTTGCGTTTCCGGCTCTTGCGGCTGGGCCTGTCGATCACGTGACTCCACTACGCCTCCAGAATGAAATGTGGCTGCCTCAGGAATGCTCGTTGCTATTCTTAGTCGATTTGCCTCCTTCAACATTGACTTTGGAGGATTTTTGATGAAAGAGAATTACCTGTCAAAATTTGTTATGCACTGGATATTATTTACTCATTCTATTGTTGACTTTGTCGTCAGTGTTGACTCGAATTGACTCGGATTGACTCTCACAATGACTCCGTACTTTCTGACGCACGAGCTAAGACGAGAGACGTCTCATATCTTCTTCACAATTCAATCTTCACTCTGAATCTTTATCAATAGTGATCATAAATGGCTAATATCAGCCCCATGCTGTCATTTCAATGTTCTTCGGGGAGCTCAGGACCATCTCCATAAATCATAGAACGAGACGGCCATCGCTGCACTTTGTTTCTTTTAGTTTATTTCTGTAGCCCTAATGTCTGATGACAACATAATAGTGGGACCTATAGAAATACGAGCCCTGCCTAACCGTCGCTAACCGTCAACAGGTATATAAATTGATAGTATCTTCATCCGCCTTCCATGAAGAATCTTTTGTCAAGACTCCATATCATCGGGTTCTGCAGTGGGGGCTAGTGTTCTGCATCGTACATATCCGGACTTGTTTCCTGCTGAATTCCACTTCTGCGTATATAGACCGCAACATCTCGCATTCTTCCATTGAAATGTTTCTTTAATCCCAATTTCTTCAATAAACTCCTAGGCCAGAGACTGTTCTACCCAATATGTCAGCCAAGACTTTCATAGTTACCGGTGCTTCGCGAGGTAGATCGCTCATGTTATCATCTCATTTCGAGCCTAGAAGCTGACTCCCGTATACATGTAGGCATCGGTCTCGCAATCTCCAAATATCTACTCGCCGCACCTCAATCCTACAATGTAGTCGTGGTTGCCCGCAGCGTCGAGCCTCTCCAGAAACTCAAAAACCAGTTTCCCAATCAAGTCGAGGCTCTGAACGGCGACCTTACAGATTTTTCTCTTGTTCAAAAGGCTGTCGATCTGGCTCTAAAGACGTTTGGGCGTTTGGATGGATTGGTTCTCAATCATGGCGGGTTAGGTCAAGTGGGCAATGTCGCCGAGGCGGATCCGGAACAGTGGAAGCAGGGACTGGATCTTAATTTTACCAGTTTGGTGGTTTTTGTAAGTTAATCACTGGAAGCCCATTATATCAATGCTCATATCGCTACAGGTCAAAGCCGCACTCCCTGCTCTCCGCGAATCCAAGGGCAGAATCATCTTCACTTCATCCGGTGCTTCCGTCTCCGCATTCAAAGGATGGGGTCTATATGGCGCCAGCAAGGCCGCCATGAACCATCTTGCCTTGACTCTTAGTGTAGAGGAACCCGACGTAACGTCCGTGGCAATTGAGCCGGGTCTGGTCGACACCGAAATGCAACGAGAGATACGCGAAGATCTCGCTACTACTCTGGATCCTCAATTTCATTCGTTTTTCACGACTGCCCATCAGGACGGGCAATTGCTTAGACCCGAGCAGCCGGGTCATGTCATTGCTAGGGCGGTGATTGATGCGCCGAAGTCGTTAACGGGGAAGTTTTTATCGTAAGTTGTACTCCTATCTTTCTTGAGTTGTGTTTGCAGCGGAACTGACGAGGAATAGATGGAACGATCAAACTCTGGAAGCCTTCCAATAAACTATAGAAAAAATCCGTACATAAATTGGCATATATTGCCATAGAAGATTCTCCAACCATTCAGGCAGCGTAAAGTGACTTCATACCTAGATCCTTCGAGGTGAATTACTATCCTGACCACCAATTGCCATGTCTGGGGGGCCCAAGTGATGACGCCAAATAGCCACCACGTTCTCGCCACTTCTGACACATTTCAACTTTCAAGACTTTACGCCTACCTATTTTTCCGGCCACATTTTTCAGCATGTATGACTGGGTAGGACTCCTCGCCTCCTGATTTCTTTATGCTGAGCTAGGGCGGATATCCATGGTTATCATCATGAGCTTTGAAATAAGTACAACCATTGAATGACCTACAAGCAGTAGCACAATGGCAGTTGATCAATGGAAAAAGACCAAAACATTCCTCAACACACAGATCGCCTTCCAAGTTTTGTTGAAACAAACTCCAATTTCTACCCCGATATCTCCTAGATACATCTAGACCAAACAATCGCAAGAAACGAAGCACAATGCAGTGTTAATGCGAAGAGAATTCCCCACATAAAACAATTAATTTATCCAGACTCATAAACATATTTCTCCCTTCATCAATTCAAACTTTCAGACTTTCTACAAAATTCCACCCATCGGCATTATTCCCCCTCAAAATTCCCCCAATCAGAACACTCAATGCTACCCCAAACCCTACCCGGTAATCCACAAAAGGAAACTCTCCATACATTTTCACCCTCGACTTAGGGCTAAGCTTCAATATTGTATGGTGCTTACGATTATCCGGTCAAATGGGGGCGTTGAGAAGGTGTAGCTTCTCCGCATTTCTGGGGGGTTGTTGCTCTAGCCAGCTATGACTGCATTGAAAATTAAATCCGGGGAATGAGGACTCTTATTGGAGCGTTACTGCGTTACGTTGCGTGGATTTGAGGAGCAATGTCCCCGAATGCATAATTCTCCGTGATATGGAGCATGGGCAGTGGAAAGGAGAAACAATTTTAAATTTGTTTAGTTCATTAATGGGTCAATTTGTTTTGTTCCAAGGCCGGCGTAGCCGGTTATATAAGACGCCTGCAGCTGCCTCTGAATTTCTTTCGAGAACGGAATAGTTGTCCAGAGGTCTTCAGTTACTTTCCCCAAAGAAACTGAGACAATTCCAAAATGAAGTTCACTTCCACTCTCCAACTCCTCCTCGCAGCTACCACCGCTCTCGCAGCCCCCTCAACCGACGAAAGATCTCTATCCGTCTCGCGAAACGACCGAGTCGGGCCCAAATGCGCATTCAAACCTCTACCCGAGACAGCAAAGCGCAACAAAGTGTGTAGCGTCAAGACCCACGGCAACGGTCAAGATGACTCTGAATACATCCTTGCCGCATTGAGAGCGTGCAACAATGGCGGAAAAGTTGTCTTTGATAAGGACTATACCATTGGCACGGCACTGGATATTCAGTGGTTGAAACATATCGATCTCGGTAAGTCCTTCAGATCCTATTAGTATGTTTGTGAAGCTTATGGTAATTTCAATGGTAGATATCACCGGCACAATCCAATTCACCAACGACACAAACTACTGGATCAACAACGCCTTTCAGATCGTCTTCCAAAACTCCACCACCTTCTTCAAACTCGGCGGCGAAGACGTCAATATCTACGGCGGCGGCACAATCGACGGCAACGGACAAGTCTGGTACGATATGTTTGCAGTAAATGCTACGCTTCAGCGTCCCATTTTGATGGGTATCATCGGTTTGGAGGGCGGTTCCATTGGACCGCTGAAATTGAGACATTCGCCGTCTTGGTATCATATTGTTGCTAATTCGTCGAATGTGGTGTTTGATGGGTTGGATATTTCGGGGTATAGTACGAGTTCGCATGTGGCTAAGAATACGGATGGATGGTATTTTCTTTGTTTTCAGATTGGTGAAATGCGTACTGACTTGTGGAAGGGATACATACCGCTCGGACAACATCGTTATCCAGAACTCGGTGATCAACAATGGCGATGGTATGAATGACCCTCGTAAACTTGTCAAACGGTGATATTGACTTGATACAGACTGCGTCGCATTCAAGCCCAACAGCACCAACATCCTTGTCCAAAACCTGCACTGTAACGGCTCTCACGGTATCTCCGTTGGCTCCTTGGGTCAGTACCCCGGCGAAGTCGACATCGTCGAGAACGTCCTCGTCTACAACATCTCCATGTTCAACGCATCTGTACGTATCCTCTCCCCCCCGCCCCCTATTCATACTTAGAACACTCCTAACGGCGTTTGTACAGGACGGCGCCCGCATCAAAGTCTGGCCCGGAATCGCCTCCACACTAGAAGCCAGCCTGCAAGGCGGCGGTGGTCTTGGAAGCGTCAAGAACGTGACTTACGACACCATGTCCGTGACAAACGTGGACTGGGCTATTGAATTGACCCAGTGCTACGGTCAGAGCAACCAGACTCTCTGCGACGAGTATCCCAGTAACTTGACCATTTCGGATATCTGGTTTAAGAATTTCAAGGGTGTGACGAGTACGAAAGAAAAGACCAAGATTGCGACGTTGGTTTGCTCGAGTCCTAATGTATGTCTTTTAAACATTCTCCCCCTTTTATTTAGGTAGGGCTTGAAATTGTTGCTGACCGGAGGGATGTTAGGTATGCTCCAATATATACGCCGAAAACATCAACGTCGTCAGCCCCAGTGGATACAACGAGGCGGTTTGTACGAATGTATGTCTATTTCTCTCCTTGCGAAACAATATTTATATAAATTCTAACCAAAAATGTACAGGTCGATGACTCATTACTCTCACTGAACTGCACTTCCTAATTTACTTCTTTGCATTGTATTGCAACGCAACGAATCAAGCATATCCCAAACTCCAAAACATCTCAATATTCTTCTCCGTATTCGCATCCACATATGCCGGTTGTTCGGCGAATGTGACGTTCCCCTCGTGACATTCGGCGATTTTACCTGTTAATATTGTTGTTTCGGGAAGTGGCTTTGTGTTTGCGGAGGTTGATGAGTTGGGGTTAGGACTAGGGCTTGATGTTAATAATATTTCCACTGCTTTCGTTACCGTTGACATTGGTGTAATGATCATGTTTTTGAATAGATCGAGACTTGAGGCGATATTCGTTTCTGTGACCGTAAATAGTATTAGCATCCTTCGATAGTGATCAATAATGAGGCTATGAGGGGGATGTACCGATAACTGCAGGCGCCAAAGCATTAATCTGAATACCCTCCAGAGCCAATGGACGCGCGAGAGAACGCACAAGTCCGACGACACCGTGTTTCGTCGTGGCGTAGATAGGAGCCATTGGGAATGGGTAGATTCCTGCATTTGAGGCTGTGCAGATGATTCCTCCTTTTGTCGAGGATGTTGACCCGTTTTTGCGGATGTAGTGAATTGCGAGTTTGGTTGCTATATCTGTTAGTCACCTACTCTTTCTTCTCTGAAAAGGGGTAGGAGGACGAACAGTATATAACACCCGTCAAATTAACATCCAACGTCGCCAAAACCGGCTTCGACGGTTCTTCTACTTCCTTCTCCAATAAATCCCCCTTCTCGGTAATCCCTGCGTTTGCAACAACGTAATCTACTCGTCCTTGTTGTTGCACTACTTCTTTGAAAGCAGCAGCCTGACTTTCCCATGATGAGACGTCGCATTGATGAAATGAGATTGTCGCGCTTCTGGTGGGTTTGTATTCCTGTTGGAGGGATGAAACGACGACTAGGCCGGTGTCAGCGTTGATGTCGAAGATGGCGATGTGTGCTGGGGTGAGGGTGGGATGTTGCTGGGTCATGAGGTAGCGGGTTATGCCGAGGCCGATGCCTGATGCGCCGCCTGTAGAAGTTGTTAGGATGATGAGGTTATTTTGGGTGAGGAGGCTGTATCAGTACCTGTCACGATGAAGACTTTTTTCTCGGATTGGGAGGCCATATTCTATGCTTTCCCGAATGGATTGTATCAATTGAGTGCAGGGAAGGATATTACCAAGCTCGTGAATGTATTCCTTTAAACGAGAGGCACGCAGAAACCAATGTCCCACGTCCATCTTTTACTTCTTCTGCCTTCCGAATATATTCCGTATACTACGTACGCAAAAAGTTGGATTATCCCCGCAGTTGTGTTTCTCCAGGGGGGTTTTCCGATGAGCGGAGAATTGAGTCGGGGAGGTGAAGTCACGAGCATGCAGAAGCATCCACTGCATACCTTTCTACTACGAATTTACTCGGATGGACGAAATATATTGAAATCACGATTTTATTCAAGTTAGGAAAGCTCGGATTTTGTAGAAACATCACCGCCAACGCCGCCAGTCAACAAAAGTCAACAAAAAATGGTATCATTCCACGCCAAACTCCTCGCCTCCAAAAGCCGACAGTGCAAGGAAAACAAGTAGAATATCATCAATCGTTATCATCTTGCAGAAGCACTTTCAACTTCTCCAGCTTATCCTCGCATTTGACCTCCATTTGCATAATAACATCAACGCTGTGCTTCTTCGTAATCAGCAGATTGGCCACCTGAAAGAAGTTGTACGCTGTCTTCATGAATCCCATTGCGGCCCATTCGTCCGCTGGTATCCGTGACTTCAAGTTGAGCCATAACGTACGCCATCGACCGAGTGCGGCGCGAATGCTCGCGAGGACTGGGTCGTCTGATGTTATTGATTGAGAGGTAGCTGTCGGCGGGTCTTTCTGTTTCTTGAGTTGTCGAATGCGCATGATGGGTGCCAGAACGGTCATGTGTGAATTGATATACGTGTAGAGGACTAGAAGAGATTGGTTAGCATAACATATCGTGGTTAGAAGGGACCATGCAACGTACTATGGATTAGCAAAAACATGTCGGTAACCGTAAAGGTTGTGCCAATGGATGGAGTATGCTGGCAGTAATTTAAGTGGTGTTGGCCATGCTGACAGCTCGATGTTTCCGGTTCGTCTTCAAATAGATGCTGGAAAGCTTCGTAAACGGTGGTCTCTCTGGTAAATCGGAATTTGAGTTGAGCAAAAGGATGCTCGCAGTTGAAGACTGATTCTTCGCATGGCAGATCGCATTCTAGCTCCGAAGGCGTAATGCGGCAAGGAAAGTTCGAATAAAAGGAGAAAGCGCAGTCGAGTAATGCGATGACATTCATGGTTCTATTAAATCAGTAAATTAGTATTTGCTCACATTGTATACGTCGGTAAACTCACCTGATACGACACTCCTTCTGAATCCAGAGTGTCTCATGAATTCGATCTTCCGGAAGATGCTGACACCGTGTAAGCTCCATTCGGCGTGCAGTCTGTTAAATTCTTAGCAAGTACCTTTTTTGATAATGATATAAATTACTTACCAGAACAACTTCATTGAACCGAGCTTCCATCGCTCTATTACGCGCAGTCTTTGAGCCCGCCCAGTATTGCGTGACCACCATCACATAACCCGCCTGGAGGTTCTGAAAATTTGCCCAATCCTTGCGTTCCGGCTCCATCGTTGATCGACCAACAAATGTGCAACTGACTTCGTGTTCGCTAGAAAAGACTTCTGTGGAGAACACATACAGTTCAGCAAAGTCTATCATTCGCCGAGCTACGTACGCCTCACGCTCCTCGTTTGAATACATGGCGCCCATGAAGACAACAGCGGCAAGTAAAGGCATCGTAACCTGTTCAATGTTGAATGACGGCGGATGAAGAAGTTGACAGTGGATATGCCAGTACAGAAAGTACAGCGACACGAACTTATGGATACGGCGCGTCGTTAGCAGGAAATGAAGGTTCGATGAAATTTCTTGTTGTGCCTTGGCGTCCAAATTTACTGTCCATGTTTTTGCGAGTATGGCTTGAATGAGGGCGCTCGAGAATGCACTTTCGGTTTCGTAGAATGGAGAATCGTCCGCCAAACCCACTTTCGGATCTTGGTTTGGAAGCTGCAACAGTGCATGTGCAGCAAACGTGCCCGAGTAAGGATCAACCATAGATTTCTGAGATTCGGCAAAAGGTCCGGTCATGAAGGACATGAAGCTCTCATCGAATGTGGACAAGTCATCGAATTCTGAAAAGAAACCCGGATTAAGATTGGGAGTAGATGCATCTAGTGTATAGGTATTGGCGGGACTTGTAGCCTCTTCCAACTCTTTCTGAGTGTGATATAGCGTGCCTCGGGCGCGATCACTGCGTGGTGGAAGACGGAATCTCTCGGTGAAGCTATCTGTGCCGCCATTGAGGAGAAAACTGATGGACCCTCGATCTGAAGACTCGAGTTCTTCATTTTTCAGAAGCGAGCTTTCTGTGGCTGTATGTAAGTCAGTAACCACTCTTGCTGCACGCTGCTCATGGTTGACAGTCGTACATGGAGGTAACTCAAGTCTGGGATTTTTGTGTTTGCCGGTATTATTGCAGGTGAGATTGCGCTTGACACATGAGCTGCAAGGACTCTGTCCATCACAGCGAAGTTTCATAGAAGTGCACTATAAAGAGTTAGACTTCGCTTATTGCGACCCGTCTTTGTCGTGTAAGAGGGCGACATACTGATTCACAAGCATGACGACGTCTTCCTCGCTGCCCGGTTTCCGGGATCGGGTTATCTCCACGCTTCGCGCAGTCTGGATAGTGATCTCGCAGGTTGTCGCTAATCTAATTAGCTTAGAAAGGATGCCATGATAGAATATGCTTACCATCGTGCAAAGGCCTCGCTACAAAATATGCATGAATACGGCTTCACGCCGGAATCTGCGATTGGTCAGACCTTCTGACTTGGCATGACGAGAGAAAGAAGCAAAGAAAAAGAAGCCAAGAAACAAATACTTACGGCGCAAATGGTGTCGCTTCAAATGATCAATTCGAGTAAAGCCTCGCTGGCAAATATTGCATCGGAAATTTTTGTCCAAGGTCTGTTTCGTCATGACTGTGGATGTTGACGGAGGGGGAACATTGGGAGGCGGCCCCAGCGGAAGCAAGCAGAGTGCTGAAGCTTTTAATGACCGGGATTCTTATGAGAAGAGACGCGAATGTTAAAGTAAACGATGGTGCAATGAGCAACGACAACTGCTCATGCCATGCACAAGCCGTAGGTCTCTCGCATACAGATTCAAGTCTGCGAGAGGCGATGAAGAAGCAAAAGTAAGACAGGTCCTTGTGCCTCGATCATCAACTGCAGGGTGGAGGGATACGAAACCGCTTAGCCGTTTCTAGACTAGCTTGTTACAGACCCTGTATTATCGGCACGAGGATGAAATCAAACAACGTATGTATTTGAATGCTGTGTGCCAGTGTGCGGCACTTGAGTCATAAACCCTGTCTGAATACGCTATCAGGATCAATCCACTAGAGCCTGTTACCTATCGCTGTATGAGTATCGATATGGGAAATGTCTAGTAACTTTAGTAGTTACCATATCGAAGTTTTTCAAGTGTACAAAGCCGTACACGGTGGGTGTAACATAACGGTAATATTCCGCAAATACCACCGTAGTGCGTTCCATATTCGTAAAACAAAGTTTGCAGTGACTATCATTAACGTAACGATAACCATAATACGTACGATGTAAACGTCCCGAAAATGTACCACAATGTACTAAATTTACTTAGTGCTCGACGTATTGACGAAAGTCCCCCAAAGTTCCCCATGGGTAAATCAACCTCACTAAGCGATGCGGGGGACGTTTCTGTGGGGCCAAATATTCAGCTTCCGCCAATAAAAAGCTGCCTTGCATTGACCCACCGTCTGCTATGTATCCTTCATTGGCTGGGGTTCCAGAATTACAGCCAATACCGTATACGGTACGGGTACTCAATGTACGGTAACAAGTCGATCAAGGAAGGAGCGACCGTGATTGTCCTTTCTCATCTCTCTTGAACAATCGTTGGAAATTCCTCTCCATCCTCAATTTCGTCGGTTGCGTGAGAACTGCGATAAACCAAAACTACTCATAGATGGATAACCCCCACATCAAACTATCTAACGCACTCCACTGTGACAATGCCGGGGAAGTTCGGGGAAATGGGGAGGAGTTGTTGTTGTTGAAGGGGGATTTCCGACAAGCCGTTTGTATGTTTTCAACCCAACTTTTCAGGCTAACTTTTCAGAAAAGTCTCCAGCAGGAGCAGAAACAAGCACTCGATTGGCGAGATGAACGTTCACGGAGAGGTACTATCCGAAGTCAATGTTTTATCCACCTCCGTCGCACAGGCAGTAGGTACCCATCCGGTATCAACCCCTCACGTGCTTATCGCCTCTTACCTAGGTATTGGCTTGCTAAAGCATCTACCCGGGAGACAAGGATATTGGCTGCCAATGGCTGATTTCTGGCGGGGCTATGTTCTAAAAAAAGTTTGGTGTCCCGTTTGAAGACATCGAACAAAGACATCGAAGCAACTGACAACTGCCGTGCCACCTCCCCGAAAGAAGTAGCGTAATCGCACCACCTGATTCAGCAGATCGTTTACGAGTGAGATAAAAGATTTACATCTCCCCTTGGCTGTCTGTTTTTTTTTGTTATACTCGCAGACGCATACCTTTGCTTTCCCCATCCCCAGAAGCTCATTAGCTGTGATTGGTATCTAGAAAAGTCATGGCTACAGAAATCACGTCAAATGACGTTCAGAACGAGCCATGGATTGTTGAAAACAGAGCTGTGGACGATGCACGACCCATCAAGGTGCGAGTGATGGGAGCAGGTGTATCAGGAATTATTACCTGCATTCGTTTAGCGCAAAAGATCAAGAACATCGATCTCGCCGTATTGGAGAAGAATGACGATATTGGTGGTACTTGGTATGAGAACCGATATCCAGGCTGCGCATGTGGTGAGTACAGGTTTATTAATATTTAGTCTGCATACTATCAAGAACTAATCTCTGGTCAATAGACATCCCTTCTCACACCTACCAAGCTACCTTCGAACCGAACCTTGAATGGTCGCATTTCTACGCCAGCGCGAAAGAAATCCACCAGTACTGGAAAGGAGTCGCCCGGAAATATGGTGCTATGAAATATATCTACGTCAAGCACAAGGTTGTCGCGGCACACTGGAATGATGAGCTCGCCAGATGGGACATAAAAGTCCAGGTGTCAGATGAATCTGTGTTGGATGACTGGTGCGATGTTTTCATTTCTAGTGCTGGATCTCTGAACAACTGGAAATGGCCTAGCATCCCTGGTCTGCATGATTTCAAGGGAAAGCTCTTGCACACGGCTGCATGGGATGAAGAATACGATTATAAGGTTGGTAAACTCTCGATGTCCTAGGTACAGTGGAATCTAACACGCCTTAGAACAAAAAAATCGCTGTTATTGGCAACGGATCAAGTGGCATCCAAGTAGTACCAGCAATGCTTCCAGACGTCAGTCACATCGACCATTATGCTCGTGGCCGAACGTGGCTATCCCCAACCTTTGCTCGTGAGAAGCTTGACGAAATAGGAGGAAACAACAAAGACAACAGTGAGTCTATTTTTGATTTATCTTACCTGGACGGTGGATTGACTACGAATAGTCGCTTTTAGTACCGAGACCATTGCAGGGTTCAAATCCGACCGAGCAGCATACCATAAGTTCAGAAAGGGTATGTAGCTTAAACAACCTAAATTATCGACAGTCTACTGACGAAGTATAGACATCGAACATGACCTTCAGAATGGCTTCTGGGTGACCATCAAAGACACACCTGAACAACTAGCATGCCCAAAGTTTTTCAAAGAGAATATGAAACGTCGTCTAGCCAAGAAGCCCGAGCTGTTGGATCAAATGCTCCCGGATTTCCCACCCGGTTGCCGTCGCCTGACGCCTGGTCCTGGTTACCTTGAAGCCCTCACTGACGAGAAGGTGGACGTGATTAAGACGGAGATCAACAGTATTGATTCAACCGGTATTACTACAGCAGATGGCGTACGCCGAGAAGTCGATGTTATTGTATGCGCAACTGGGTTCGACACCACCTATCTACCTCGTTTCCCCATGACAGGTCGCAAAGGAATCTCTCTAGCCGAGAAATGGAAAGACATCCCAGAGACATACATTTCTCTCGCCACAAATGAATTCCCTAACTACTTTATCTGCCTTGGTCCTAACGCCGCTCTCGGACACGGAAGTTTGATTCTATTGATCGAAAAGGAGATTGACTACATCACCCAGTGTGTCGCCAAGATTCAACGCGATAACATTCGCTCAATGGCACCTCGCAAGGAGGCTGTGGAGCGATTCACTAAGCACTGCGAGCAACATTTCAGCAAAACCGTTTTTAGCGCAAAGTGCCGTAGCTGGTACAAAGGGGGTAAAGAAGATGGAAGAGTCATCGCAGTCTGGCCTGGTAAGACTTTTACTCACGACTAGCCTTTTCATTCTTTCGCAGCTAACGTATTGGAAAGGATCCTCCCTCCATGCCCTCAAAACATTCAGCAACCCCCGTTGGGAAGACTTTGAATATGAATACATCAACGACAACCCCAATGGCTGGATTGGCGATGGTTGGACAGCAGCTGAGAAACTGCGATCATTTGATGTTAATTATCTGGACGATGATCAGGTTGATTTCCCGACTCCGGTTGAGGTGGAGGTCAAGAAAGTGGAAGAGAAGAAAGAGGAACCGGATCTTCAAGAGACTTCCAACGCAGAAGAGCCAAAGAACTCGAGTACAGTGCATATTGAGAATGTGGCTGTTGAAGCCGCTTAGTTGATATTTTCATATCCTTTATTCATGTATACTTTTTCTTTTAGGAGCGGATTTATACACATGTCTATCTGTCCATACATACATATGTAGTCCTGCACCTCTATCCACTTCGAAGTGTGTCTTAATTTGTAGGTTTTACGTCGACAGCAACCTTGGAGTACCTGCTTATCGAGCGCGGCCAACTCGACAGAGCTCTTCGACAACAGAATTACCAAAATCGGAAAATCCAGCAATGATCAGACCTTGGGGATCTTCCCGATTTCGAAGCCAGAAAAGTTTCCCATTCTATATCTTGAGATCTCGATGAGAGCTTTTCGCTTTCGTCTTTCCTCATGATTCCCGGCATGCCTCGGAGTAATTGAGGCTTTGATCGCTTGACTACCAAGCAGATTTCAATCGAAACGAGCACATGGTCTACCATTTCGAAGCTGAATACGAGTGGGGGAATATTTTTTTTTGACTACCTACCTAATTCTACCATAGTCCCGAAGAATACCAAATCTATCCAACCCAATCATTCGACGTGTTTAACCGCTTCACGAGTGGCGCAGCTCAGATCAAAATGTTTCGAGCAAGAGAGTCGGTAAATACGATCCGTCATTGCAAAATCCAATGAAAATTCGTTCCTGACATTCCGGATTACGAGTTTTTGCCTCTCGCTGCTTAGATAGTCAAGATTTCCATCTGGTGGTAGATGAGAGTACTTTCCATCAACGATCAGATCTGCGAATGGTATCTTGATCGTGATCATGATCATGCACATGCACGATATGCGTGTTATCGATATGATACAGGTATATAATTGGTTCAACAGACATCTGGAGATCAGGCGGTTCACATGTGAGATCCCTGCATGGCCTGCATGAGTCTCGCACTACTCTTCGTCCCAACTGGGTTGGTATGTGCAACTCGAGTACTCGATAGGTGGGGAAACCTATCACATTATCAGGTCGTTTATATCGTCTACATACTTCATCTGGAAGTAGTAAAAAGCAATGATTCATCCGATGCCAATTTCCGGCGTACAAAGCATTGATGAGCAAGTGCCTTTACACGATACAATGATCAAAATGAACCAGATGCAATGCTCGGCAATGCTGATGCCGAGTATCCAAGAAAACCTACCGCGCTAAGAGACGAAATTGTGGCAAATCCATGGGTCTACACTAGACTCGCTCGTAATACTACAATGCTTTGTTCTATGTAGTAAGCGAATGGATGACTAACGACTCGCCTAATTGTTGCTTTTACGGTAGCGAGTTGAGGTCTGGACCACCCTCTTAGTCTTGACTGATGGTGCGCATCATGGCTTCGACTTAAATGTTCCTATTGCTTGTTTGCGATGTGACAAGGTTAGATTGGATACTGCATACAGGTTTTTTGTACATATCTCATTCGCGATTGGCAAGAATAGAAAGCCCTAGTCGATTTCTATCGACGAATACCAAGCTCAGAAAGCCCGTAATTGTGATGGAGGCTGGGCCGCCGAGCTAATCGTGGTCATTTGATTTCCTAAATTTTGTGAAGACTTCACGAGGGAGTGTTATGTAGGCTGGAAAATATACATGAATGGCTCTTTAGGGCAAGCGGTCCGCATGTGACTTCCTAAATAGGTAAAAAGGCATCAAAAAACCAACCCCAATCAAAATAAAGAATGTGCAGTCGAAAAACAAAACAGAACTAGAACAATTCCGATAGGACAGATCAAGCGATTGTAAGAGAAGTCTAGATAGACCAGAGTAAAATAACAATGACGGACGATATGGCGAGCAAACTCGTATTCTTCAAACGCTCGTAAATGGGTAATAACAAACGATATATCGGAGGTACGCTATCCAAACACAAAGCAACGGGTAACAATCCCGAGGTCATCTATTGTACTTGGAAGAGCCAATGGTCAAGTCAAACGGAATCAAAAAAAAAAGCACAATGAAGCCTTTGGAGGGCATTTAGTCCTTGGAGTTCCCATCCAGGTACACCCATACAACGCTGTTAGTTTTCATCAGACAAAGAAAAGCATATGCAACATTACATCGGCAGCAAATAAGGCTTGAAGGAGGGTGGCCTAGTGGAGCTGTTCTTATGCACAATACGTATTGTTATTTTGAAAGAGTGCCCTGAGACCTAATAAATCTTGACATATGGTTTGGGGCCACCGCAGAGATTTCCCTATATAGGGGAGGGGAGCTACCTCCTGTGCAAGATACCTTATTACCAGTAAAGGATATATATATATATATAGAAAAGCCATTGGCCAGCTTGTTTTTTTTATTCTTGTTCCGTGTGGTTCTATGTCTTGTCACCTCATGTTAGAGTAATACACACATGACAACCCCCGACGAACTCGCCTTTTGATACACCAACCTGAAAAGCCTGGGCAACATCAGCCAAGGTCCTAAAGAGGAAATCGCGACTCTTTCAAACACCTTTTGTCTTCTCTCTTTCCCTTATCTGCCCAATTATATCGAGCCATCTTCGCCATGGTTGCAGTTCCAACAGCTGTGATAGCGGTGCCCGACGTTACTAGATTCTTCAAGAACAACGCCCGCTTCTTTAGAGGCAACAACCTCCTCAAACATGTCCAAACCGTCTACCCAGGAACTCTCAACATCCTCCCGTGTTTGCTTCTTCTAACCTTTCTCACCATATCCCTGAGGCTCGCTCGAAGCTACTATTCCTCTTCTGTCAGGTCCTTTCCTGGACCGTTCTGCACCAATTTTACCGATATTTGGCGTTATATCAAGACCGCTGGTGGTCAGGCTCATCTGGTGCATGCTGATCTTCATAAAAAGTATGGCGCTGTTGTTAGAATTGGCCCAAATACGTTGAGCATCTCGGACCCATCCCTGTTGAAGACTATTTACAATACTAAGAATCCATGGAAAAAGGTGAGCTCCCTTATTGGCATGCGTATGAGCATTGGGAGGGAGATAAGACGTTACTGTGTGTCTCGAAGAAGGGAGAGATAATGTTACGAATATCAGGGGGACAAGATACAGAGT
Source organism: Talaromyces adpressus (assembly GCA_002775195.1). NCBI lineage: Eukaryota > Fungi > Ascomycota > Eurotiomycetes > Eurotiales > Trichocomaceae > Talaromyces > Talaromyces adpressus. The sequence continues at coordinate 26,654 of NHZS01000331.1, read as the reverse complement.
TTAGGAGCTATTCAGGAGCTAACTGCACCACGTATTAGAGTCGCATGTACACCCTGCAACAATCCGTTCTACCAGATGGGACCCCCCAACCAAATTTATTCTCGACTTTGGATGAAGAATGGCACGCAAAGATGTTGAAGCCTATTGGCCCCTATCTCTCATCGACTAAAAGCGTGCTGAGCACCGAGAAGTTCCTTGACAGCTCCATCGACTTGTTGATTAGTGTCTTAAAAGATAAATTTGTCAATACAGCCCTACCCTGCGATATCGCGGATATCTTCATACGCTGTGAGCGACGTCGATATATCAATATACTGTTTGAGCAAGTGCTAATTGGAGTTGTCTGCCAGTCTCATGGGACGCTATGGGTTACACTACATTCGGTTCCTCTCTCGGATTCCTCGATGGATCTCTTAAGAATTCCGAGAAGCTCGTGAGAGACTCAGATCGCGATTTTGAGTATTTTGCTAGAGTAAGTTTCCTACCTAGCCACTCTCTGCATCTAGAGGGCAACTATGATGCTAATCAGATAACAGACCTGTCAAATGCCTTGGCTTCATTACTATTTAAAGACAAGCTGGATTGCACGACGATTCAATGCGCCACAACTGCAATGGGCCGTCGACCTTAGTTTCGAACATTACAGCAAGCGAAAAGAGATGCGCAAATTATTAGACACAAAGAGACCGGTATCTATAGGAGAACAAGACTTTCTCGACAGATACCTCGAAGCACAACACAAGTATCCCCAGCGCATTGACGATTATCAAATGATTAGTTATCTCTTGACGAACACCGTGGCTGGTAGTCATCCAACCGCGTACACTTTGACTGCTATAGTGTACTACGCTCTCAAAACGGAGGGTGTGCTCGCCAAGATTCGCGCAGAACTTGAATCCGCTGCATTGTATGGTATTGACCGACCGGTCAGCTACAAAAAAGCCAAAAATCTTCCCTATCTCGAAGCGGTTATCCGGGAATCCATTCGTATTCACCCTGGCTTCGCTCTCGTTTTAGAACGCGAGGTCCCGGAGGAAGGTCTTCACCTCCCTGATGGCAAGGTTGTGGCCCCCGGAACAGTTGTTGGTATGGATCCGTGGGTGATCAATCGTAACGAAGAAGTTTTTGGCCCTGAAACCGATTCCTTCAAACCTGAGCGCTGGCTACAATATCGCCACGAGTCCGTTGGTCAATTCAGCGCTAGACGTCAGAAGATGTTCAACACTATACTCTCGTTTGGCAGCGGAGCACGTGCATGCTTGGGTCAGAGTCTGGGGCTTGTAGAGTTGTACAAGACTGCAGCAAGCTTTTTTACAAACTTCGATGTACGTTTTCTCTTTGTCTTGTTTGCTATCATCGGCATCATCAGTTTTAGTGGCCTTCGGACTGATTTGCTTTACAGGTTCGACTCGTGGATCCCCAGCAAGAAATGAGAATCACCTGTGCTTGGGTCATGCGTACAGAAGATGTACATTTGTACTTGCGCAGCACCAAGGCTTCGTTATCTTGATATCGGAGATCTTCATGCTTATATACTCCGATGGACAAAGTCGTACATGAACCTAGAGATCCTGGGACATAATCATGTCGCCATCTCAATCAAGAAGAAAATTAACAGACTCCTGGTGCCTATGGACTGTGGAAATTCGATATGCAAGGTCTGACTAAAAAGCCTAGGTGCCAACCTGTAACTTTTCGAATACATGGATCATCAGAGATACCCATCTGGTTTGAGGTAAAAGAACAGTAGCTGAATACGCTTTGTGCCATAAATGTACTTACCTAGGTGTATATATGCACGGCAATTCCGTTCAAATTTGAATGTGGCTATCTTAGTCTTCAAACCTCGGAGTCCGACATTGTTTGTGGAACACTTTCTATCCATTTTTTTTTAAAAAAAAGATATAGCTATAAAATCCTCATTTTACAAGTCTTTCAAGCTTTATCAAGTCATTCAAGTGATAGTCACTATGGCGGCAACCCCATTTCAAAACGAGCTCCTCCGGGTTCCTTACAAGGAAGTTGATGGTACGGAAATCCCGACGGACGTCTACCTACCTCTCCGACAGGCGACAGGCGACCATGCCCTTGCACCAGTTCTCATAATGTGCCACGGTGGCGGCTTCATCGTAGGTTGGTCCCGTATGAACAACGCAGACACAATCGAGGACTGTCTGGAACGAGGTTGGATTGTTCTATCCATTGAGTATCGCTTGTGTCCTGGAGTCAACCTCTTAGAGGGGCCGATGACTGACGCTCGAGATGTTTTACACTGGGTTCAAACTGGTGGACTAGCTACAGCCCTGGAAAAGGTGTCCATTTCTATACGGCCTGACCCTGAGCGCGTCATGGCTATGGGTGCGTCAGCGGGAGGTCACTTAGCGCTAAGTATGGTAGGTCAAATACTTTATGAATTCTTCTCTCGCCTCCAAATAATTGATAATCGACAAGGCTTGGGGCGTCGAAAAGCCACCCTTGGCAATCCTCGATTTTTACGGCCCTAAAATGTTCGATGATCCCTTCTGGCTTCGTCCAATCGAAGAGGTTCGGAACAGGCTGCCATCGATGCTGCCGGATTCAGCATTCGAGCATTTATATCAAGAAAAAACAGTCTTCATGGGTGGTATCTCTCTGGAAGGTCAACGAGATGCTGCCGGCGCCACGCGCAGTGTGCCAATGCAGCCTAATCTCAATGATAAGCGCCAGCTTTTCGCAATGCAAGCTATTGCACAAGGAAAGGTACTACGGTCCATCTGGCCGGCGTTCCCAAATGACTTGGATAGAGTCGACCCAGGGCGGAATGTACACAAAGACTGGCCTCCAACGGCTATAGTGCACGGAACTGCAGACACCATGGTACCTATGCATCTGAGCCAAGCCTTTGAGGGATTGTTGAAAGAGCAGGGTGTTGAAACTGAATTCATTGAAGTGGAGGATGAGCCGCATACATTTTTAGGGAAGATGATGAAGCGCTCTAAGACTTGGGATACACAGCGTAGAGGATTCAACTTTCTGGAGAGAATTCTGAGACTTAGTTATATGTGAACGATAACAACTGCCATACCTATACAAGGCTTGCATGAAACCCTCTGCCGCTGTGCACAATCAAAAGTAGCTACCGGATAGCAGTGGGAGCCGCATTGAACTCGTATCTTCACTCATATATAGGACAGGCACGTTGATGATATGTTTTCTGAGCGGACCCTCGAGTTTAAAGTCCAGCGGCATACAAACATTTCTACTCGATAAACAAACTCCCCGCAAAAATGACTACCTGGACAAGCATTAGATCCGGATTTCTATCTGCGTCACGAAGTAAGACTGTGTCTAGAACCTTGGAAGCTGTGTTGAAACAATCACCCGCAAACGACACTGCACTCGGAATATATAGTTCATACACAGTTCCATTCAGAGCGCAATGCCGGGAATAATATGAGCACCATCAGGAGCACCGAGATGATACAGCTCTTCTTTTGATAACTTCATCTGACTATGTACGGCTGTCAGGTCAAGCTCCACCAAATTGGGCCACAATCTAGTAGCTGTTGCATATGCAGTACAATCTCTAGAAGAGCACAGGTCGAGAGGATTCGATATGCGACATCAATTTCCATGGTCTATAACATATTTCGAACTTCTTTCTGAAGAGAAAAGGCGCGTCGTTCACAGCTAAACAGCAATACCTTGAACTTCTAGTTAAATAATTTCGATTCGCGTCATCTTCTATTCAAGTATTGAGTTAACCGAGTTGCCAGTTGATATGATCCGAAGTTATGCTTTCCTTGGATCACGAAATCATGATATTCAGAGATGTCACATCAAGATCAAGGTGTCAATGTCAACATAACTCTCAGATTCCCAGCGGGAATAGTTGAACATAAATGTTTCAGAGAGCAACTTTTTGCCCCTTAGTATACTTGTCAAGGAAAGTGCCAATATAGGACAAATCGAGCCCAAAACGAGTCTGGTTAGAATGCACAGTAGTCCAGCCATACAGTCTCCAGCACCCCGTTATTCATCATATCAATATGTGTGCATCAACCTATTCAAGCCGGATATCAAAGACATACAAACTCGGTAAGTGCTGTATTGAATGAGTGAGCTTTACTTTAGTCACCTCAAGATCATCGCCAATTTGTCCACCGGTCAAATTGATGAAGCATGAAAATGACCAACGGTCTCCCGGACGGCGGAAACGCAGCAACCAACATAGTTACGTATTCCCTCCAGCTCATTATCGGAACTTCCATGGAAGTTGGGACCGTCATGTCAACATAAAATATACAGTTTCAACTACCATACGAGACGACCAATGGGCCAACATGATACTGATTTACAGACCCGTTGACATCAGGCGTCCAAGATTGTCTGTGCTTGGCTTGGAACTCAAAACCATTATCCGACTTTACTCCGTACGTTTGATACGGAGTACACCTATCCGAGCTATAATACGCATAACAATTCTCTCTGGCGGAAATCCAACTTCCCAATCAATATCCGTGGAGGTAACTAAGCAATGTTGGATACGGACTCAGCTTGCCCCCAACTTATCCCCTAGTTAGTATGAGGTTCACTGTCCCGCAGGCGACTTTGTCATTTCCGGGAACAGGTAAATGAAAAATAGATTAAAATCAAAATTGTCATTGGGTCCGTTCAATTTATTTTCCAACAGTTGGTAACGTTACGGTCATGTGATTTTGGGGCGTCTTTGTTCTCTTGTCTAATCTGATTGATGTAACGACCCAAGCTTGTACGTACGTACTACTACCAAAATACCAAGACGCCGGGTCAAAATTAGCGAGAAGGTTAGTTACGCTCAATACAAGAATAGGAATACGTAACCATCTACCGGACCCTTGTAGATGTCGCGGAGTAATCGGGCTGAGTGTTCCCAAAGGCGATGGAGGATTGCAATCGAGGGATCAACCACTTGGTTCGAAGCTGGCCTGAAGGGTAGTGATGAGTGAAGGCTGAGGTCAAACAGGATTCTGTCGAGCTATAATATTCGAACCCTTGTCCTTAATTACTTCCCATGGAGTAGGGTTGGGGCCAAGGATGACCTCGTAATAATAAATAGTAACTACTACGTACGTATAAATAGTTCCAATACTTTTTGTTAAGTAAAGGATAGATACGTATTTGTAGCTATTGCTCCATACGTATCATACTACGTAGTACGTAGTATTATCGATTGGCCATCTGGTCAGAGCCCAAAGACCCGTGTCAGGGACCACATTCTGGCCCCGGCGCCGGCGTTATAGCCGAGTTGATCACCGGTGATCCCTCGGTGTAAATAGCAAGGTGGGGGAGAACCGTTATTGTCATGGTATCAAACACCTAATGATCATGGGCTGGGTGGCCTGGCCGCCGCAGCGTCGTCAGTGACGACTCAGCGCAAAGAAAGATGTGATGCGTTACATACGATAATTTTAGATACGTATGTGAATATGTATGTGTTCGTGCATATCCAATCTACGATTTTCCCCGGACAATAATAGAATTACGAGTCAGAGAGAGTGGTTATTTTCTTACCCGGTGAACGAGTTGTTTGGCTGGTACGATGTGTATGACCATGTGTGTCAGATTTAAGGCGTCCAACAGTCAATCTACCCAACTCCACAAGCTACTGGTCATTCTATTGTCCTTTCCCCCCCTCCTAAATTACAGAGTCATCTAACCAAGAGAATTGATCGACCATCGGATTATCCGACATCAGTTTGACAGGTAGAATTGTGCTCAGACCCCCGAACAAAGTTTAAGGATATACGTACATCATCAACTTAGCCAAACGTTTAACGCTTAGGCCGTGGAAATCAGTGTGAACGGACGTACGGATTCATACAGTGGGCGTACCTCGTACCGCAATGGCCCCTTGCCAGAACTCCGGTTGGTTGTCAAAACGCCAAACGTTTTTTGAATCAAACTATGTACGTATTTACATTTGTTGCGTGATGATCCATCATCCCGGTATATATTCGCGGTAGTTGTGTGTTCGTTGGCTCGAGAGTCGGGTTAAAAAGTTTACATTTTACTATGTGAGCCAACGAGATTCGATCTCACAGAAGATATGTGTGTAGGTCAATTGGTACTAAGGGGTTGAGACTCTGGGAGCGCAACATGAACCCTGAATATGTTAGGTCGACCCACACGCGGATCATTATGCTACGTTTAACTACCGTACACTGCGTTTACAGAATATGCACTGTTGATTACATGAAGATGACCAGATACCAAGATAGTTACAACGAGCAGGCCAAGGAACGGAGAATAGTCGCACCAAAAATGTATGTGGCGACCCTACACCTAGATTGGCCCTATTCGCGATTCCAGAAACGACTTGGTCGTCTTGTAAATAGTGAGCATTTATATTGAATCGTCCGGTGTTCTTCCCATATCCATCCTAGAGACATGCTAGCATCACGATTCAGCCATAGGAGAACAAGGTTGAGCAGGAAGCGGATTTGGGGGCTCTTGAATTAGGCAAACAATCATCTGACTGCTGAATCATCTTATACGTATCCCTGTGAATACGGTGAGTTGTTCCCAGAATAAGTGCCGAAAAGCACAACCTAGGACATCACATTCGATGGACTTTGCATCTAGAATAATCAAGGCCGGCGATCGTTGACCTCACTGCTGCATGTACGTGTTGATATCATAGGCATGCCTCGGCACGCCGTAGATCTACGTATTGGCATAGTATGTTTCTCTGAGTTTCGCGTCAACAGGTTGCAGCTGGTGACTCCGATTATTCCGGCATGCGGTATTTCTGATGCTACGATTCGTAGGTATCTTTAGACAGTCAACGACTTTGTTCGCATGACCGGAATTACTTCGGGGGCTTATTATTCAGATCATTTGTTGATACTCACCTAATTATACGATGTCATATTGGCAATCATCTTCGACCTGTCAATCTAAAGAGAAGCGGTTGACGATCAATCTCTCCAAGATCTGCACGTACTGTATGACTAGGATGGTTTAGGGCTTGTTCCAGCAATCGATGTATGTAGGCACCTGTATTATATCATGATTCTGCAGAAATGCATCGATATCAAGTGTAAATATGCTCATCATCACCACCATGGCCAGTGCCAAGGTTTATCTTAGGCATCAAATGTGACGAGTCTGTAACCCTAATTCAGTGTATTCATAGAGTCACAGACCGTGGATCATCGTACTCAACAGAAACCCTGGTAAATCAGCAAGTTCCATGATCACATTGCATCATAATGATTCCTTAACTTGGCGATAGCCGTGTCATCTCCAAGCGAATAGAAAAAAAGACAACAAAAAGACCAATGAGACTATTGTTTCACAAAGAGACGATCTTTGATTTCTTTTTTTTTTGTTTATTCCTTGACTTCCATGAGAGCGTAAGTTGATCTGTATGGATTAAACGAGTTCATGAGCGGTGGCCACTGAGAAGCAAAAATACCATGCAGATGATTGCATACGTACAGAAAACGCGGGTTTCATACCAAATGCGGGAAGATCTCCTAATTGAAAACCGTCGCTAAAAAGAGCACAAATAAGCGAAATGTATTTCGCGGAGCACACTTCTGTTTCGGGCTTAGTGGCTCACCCTAGGAAAATCTCGCTAAAGGTTTTCTAGGTTACTGGTTATGTCACACAGGCGCTAAGCCATTTGTAGGACTAGACCGTGGATTTGCGTATGGGGTCAATGCCACGTGAAAAGACCCAAGGATGATTGTCATTGTGGATCCACTTTTTGGAGACTTGCGTAGTCCGATTGGCTCGTTTTCTTCTTATTGCATCCCTGTTGATTGCCCGTTGATCAACGTGAGATTTTAGTGTATCGTATTGTTACTGTATTCGGTACTGTTGTTTCAATACGTATTATATCCTTTCATCAGCCTCAGTGCATATGAGAAATCCCTCGACTAAATACGGATGCCGAGTACTGAATACTTGGTTCCTGTCTTATAAACAAAGGAAGCGTCCTTTGAGGGCAAATTCGTTGGAAACAGCATGCCTTCTAAGTCTGTCGGGGGGGTATCAGGTATCGACTCGCGTCGGCATCTTCCGCGACAATAATGAATGGTCTGTGCGACGTGCATCACGTTACATCCGACCTGCCACAAATCGATGATCAGCAAAGCGGATCTGCCCGCGCTGCTGCTCCATGTGGTAAACAGTACAGAGTAGTACGGTAAATCTGGGAGGTATTCGTATTCCTACTGAATATATTATTTACGACCAAAAATACAGCGGTTTGCTTGGAACTTACAAGTAGGTACTCTCTTTGCGATCACGGATTGTGTGCTAGGAAGAGAAGAGTACTACAAGCGCCATTTCGAGTGTGCAATTTGTGACTGTATGACTCGTACGCCCGTCCATGTGTACTGAACCAGTGAACATCCAAAGGCGGAAAAACATATTACCCATGGAAGTATTCATAACCAGCTGATATCAATGCAGGGCGATTTCTGGCCAACCCTACTCCCCACTTCTGCGTGATTTTACATGGGTGCTTAGGCTCAATAGGCTGCATATAGAACCATTCTGAACAAGGGGCGAGTCAGGAAATAAGCACTGAGGCGAAAAATCCGCATTAGCTGCAGCCTACAACCATACAGACATGCGTAGTACAGACATCAAGTCACAAGCATGGCCATACGGGGAATTTGGGTGCCTGTCTCAGAAAGTAACCTTGTACTTCGAGATGTATACAACGGCAAAAAGCTCGGCACTCAAAAAGATTGCCGAGCATCTTAATGTTCTGAAACGCCGGTATTAATCCGTCATTTATTTGGCTATTCATATGTGAACATCTCAGCAAGCGATGAAGCATGAAAGTCCATCGGTACGGATTACCTTTTACCATTATCAGTACATATGATGATCATCATAACGTGTCAGCCTTTTCCGGTTAGGCGCCGATCTTAAATGTCCATCTTTTGGCCAATGAACCGCTGAGGATGGAAAATGTACATAGTAATGCACCCAACACAGGTAGGCTTAACGTGGACTTCTTTTCCATTTTCAAGCAATGGGGTAGTCATTCAAGATGATGTGTCTTGATGCTACCTGTGTACGTATGCTCCGTGACTTGACGAATATGCAGAAGTGAAATTATCATCCACGATGTATCGTCCATCTGACACGACTGTACATACAACACCGCATAACCGTATGAGATATGTACACGTAATACAGTATGATCGACAAATGGGCCCCATCGCGCCGGAAACCACGGCGTGTGAAGTCAAGTCAAGCGAGTTTATTACCATAAGCGGAAAAGCGTGGCATGACATCCTAGCTTTCTCACTGGTTACGGTCGGAAAGTTCCCGACAAATTCCCTCTTTGCGGGTTCAGTACAGACCCCCTTTACGGAGTACAATTGTGAGCAAGTGGGCAAGGGCAAATCCTGATGGATTGATCTGCGAGATCTAACTTCTCCAGAAATTTGCCGGTTCAGCCTATTTTTGATATGTTCGCAAATTCGAGGTTCGCTTGATATGCATACGTACATACAAGCGAAGGCACATGTGTTAGCTATGAGTAAGGGATAAAGAAGATCAAGAACCACGTGACATACTGGTAGTAGTACAAAGATCCAAACGGCTGGGTAAAAGAATCGATCAAATGGGTAAGCGATGCGTAATCTGCATCATTGTTACCACAGTACGGAGTAGATACACTGCATAATGTGTACAACAAGCAACGGCAACACTCGAGCCGAAACATACCAGAAAATTACTCGATTTGGGGATGATCGGGAAATCCTTTACGATTACAATACGTAAAGATACAGCAATACGGAACGTACGATACGTACCAATACAACAACTTGGGAACTCCGTGATTTACATTTCAGATCATGGAAAAGGGTTCTGGGCTTGCTTGGCGTCAGCCTCGCCATGTGCTGTGACAGACTGACACTAACACTGACCCTGACACCGACACTGCAGTTTAGTCCGGTCAGTCACGTTTCACTGCAGCGTCGAGGACGTTGGTCTTGGCCTTTTTTAAACCCTTATCTGACTAACCAGCGAGTCCGTAGTTATCCTTTCAGCTTTTGTTGTTGCTTTCTTGATGACCACGCGGGCATCGCAATTTCAGCCTCTCAAGGCGTTAATTACGGTGTACGTACAGCTCAAGGCCTTGGTAGGGAAATAACAGCGCCCCAATACTCGCGGAGGTATTGCGTACTCCGTACAGGCCAAGCAATAATATTGAATTATCCATAAAGTTAAGTTACGAATGTCTAACAACGTACGGAGTACGTACTTCCAATTTCGTCCAGAATAGGAGATAGATGTGGTGGCTGGAAACGTGTGATCAATGCTTTCTTCATCTTATTTCCGTTTCTCTTTGCTTTTTCTGTTCTGTCCTGAAGACTGTCAGGTTCTATGCGAAAGAGCTGAATAAGAATCTTATCATTGTTTCATTGTATGTGATCAACCAATGTGAGATGACCAAGCCTAGTGATCTGTGTGTACATATGCCAGTAAACCTCCATACGGAGACTTCATGACCACCCAGTTCGTGTTGCTCATTGCAAAGATGCGCGCTCACATATACGAGCCTGTGGGGCGACGACCTACGTACCCGAGCATGTGGAGAGGTCAGGACTCTGGCGAGCCACGCACTCTGCAGCCTGCAATCAGCGTCAGGTCCCTGTCCATAGTTCAAACCTCCGGCGTCGACTCTTGCCTCTCATATGTCGACAACAAATACTCTGAACCCTGTCACTTGCGAGCATACCCATGAATATCGGGGAATTTTCTTTTTCTTTGCTTTTCCCCTTTGGCCTATCCGCGTACTTCGTCAGCTGATTTTATTCTTGACTTGGCGGTCAGGCAGTGTTCGTTTTGTTTTCTGAAGAGTCGAACAAAGCACGGAAGGCGTTGTCGATCTCCATATGATCACCCGAGGTTCATGCACTCGATATTCGATAAGTCTCCTTGCGTTTTCGTGCTGGATACAATCTAGAATCTAGATACGTACTCGAATGACTCCGGTCCCGGTCGGAGGATTTAATCACGAGTATTCCGTAAACTCCGAAGCTACGCTATTTGTACAATCGTAGCGATGAATCTTAAAGATAGCGAATCAGAGCACAAACGGAAGCGAAACAGCAACCCTTTTGCTCAGTCGCGTACATACTTTTCCTGAACCGGCGATTTTCGCGAGGTCGCTCCAGTGGCCAAGCAAAAATTGGATTTTGGGATGGATCCTCAGATCACCGGCGCGTGTCTCGAGCTAAGTTGGCCAACCCGGAACAGCGGGCATCATAGCTGCTCTGGAGCTAGCTAAGACCTGTCTGAGACAATCGGTGGGTGCGCTTGGGTGATAGTTTTTAAGATCATCCCTTGGATTAGCATACGTACCCTCACCCGCTTATCCCCGTTCAGAGTTCAGAGGACAAACTTACGACCCTAGAAAGTTCGAAACGTATGAGTGTCAAGGTTAACTTGGTACTCTCATCATTCACTCGGATTATCCGCAACGATCACTACTTTTCCGGTGATTGCTACGTACGTAAATATTTGCCTGCGTCTTAGATGTACCAAACCGAGCACCCCCCCCGTTTCACTTTTGAATTAAAGTGTGTATAATGAAGGAGCTTCAAAAAGAGCAAGATCGATAATCAGGCCTCGTGTCAAATACAGTGAGCGAGGTTCTCCCAGGCAAATTGAACCCTATCGGGTTTCCGGGTAAAGCGGTACCTGCGAAAATTACCAAAATTTCCGCTTTAGGCAATTAACCTGTCCTCATCTGGGTTTGCGACAATCCACGAGTTGGTTGGTGGATTCTTACAAACCCCGAAAACTGTCAAATTGTTAGCGAACTTCGAAGTGACCCAGCAATGGATTGTGACTGCGTAGATACGTATCAAATAGTTACGAACAAAAGGAAAACCCGGCATCCTCATGATCAAGAGATCCGAGTACCAAGTGCCGACTGACATATCCAAGGCTTAGAGGTGAATACTAAGTACGTACTCCAGAGCAAGTCTTGAATCCTGTCAAGTACGCGAGCAAATCCCGTCAGCAATTAACACGCTTCGGCTAGGCATGAAATATTCCATACAGAACCATACTTACAGTTACAGCAATACACGGTAATTTAGTAACTCCGGCGTAATTACGGCTGCGTCGAGATCGGCGCTAATTGTATCATTGACTCTGTTGCTGGGACCGCAACAAGATTCGGGGCTAGACCCAAGTCGGCGATGGGGACCGTTCGCTCTGAATCGCTCACACTGGATGGGCTGATCCCCCTTCGCTTCGACGCTTAGTTCCTCTTGTTATTTATTACAAGGGTTAGAATTTAGCAGAAAATCATGGAGTCCTGCGCCGTATTCTGGGATCTGTTGGTGATTTGCGTCCATTCCCGCTTTGGGGAAGGTGTCTGTGAGTCTTGAGCCTGAGCCAATACGTACCAAATTTACTCTCTGAGGCGGCAACGGATTGGAATATGGCGATCTTCTTCAAAAGATCCGGTCGTCCTTGACTCGCCTTTTTGTTGTAATATGATATCGCTATGCGTCGTATACGAGTAAGACAGAGCTATATAAAGACCACGTAACTATAATTATGTGTTGACGTTCAGAGTCAGACGTGTAGTGTTCCAAACTACTTTCGGTAATGCAAATCCGAGACTATTGACCGTTGGATTGACTGAATCATACTACGTAGTAGAGTATCCCCCCCACGCAAGTCGTGTACTATGTAGTAGGTACGGTAATGACAATTCGCCCCCTGTAAAAAAAAACGAACGAAAAAAAGCCACGAGATTATCTCGGGTCCATCGCAATCTAAGTGTGGAGAAAACAGCAGAAAAAGCACGTTCCAGCTCCGTGCCAAACCATATTGGTAGGATTGGCACTGTTCGCGTTGTCTGGTATTTTATTTCTCGAACTGTCTAAGATGAAACTCAGGAGGTTCTCTAATGCATGTTGGAATCACACTGGGAGGCAATAATTACTATCATCATAATGATCTACCTGGGTGTCGGTTGTATCCGTCTGCCAGGATCATGTTCTGTACGCCTTTTCTTCGTAAGTAACCATGCCATGTTTCCTATGACTTTGTATTGTCCAACACTTTGTTCACTCGCCGACAATTACATCTGCTCAAGTCAAGACACAAAGCAGACATGAGGTCCATGGCTCGTCCCAGCGTACCGGAAGACTGGAAGGGTGGGTCAAGGGATTACTACGTAATTACAATATTCCGTAAAATTCGATGGCAAAGACTGGAAAACTTAGTTATATTCGTACGGCTAATCATTTATCATAATACGTGCGTGTATGCCTATGTGCAAACAATACCAAGCTAAGCTAAAATTATTGTTGGGCTTGGGCGCGCCTCCGGCCCCAAGTCTTCTCGTTCTAACTTTAGTACGCTCGAGTCGCAAGTCAACCTGAGTTAAAATTGGTGGATATTTACGGTTTTTTATTCCTACTAGACTGGAAGTCTACTAGTCATGCCTACCTATTTCTATCTAGCATGAGAGGTGGAGACTATCTTGCGTATGCCTGTCGTTGGTAGCGAATCTAGTTACTTATTACTCTGTATGCCCTACATAACTCATTCAAACGCCGCTTTCCCGCTGTTCTTCGATTTCTACCAATATCTTCATATCAACTGCCAAGGCTTGCACCTTCTCATCTTTACTCTAGCATCACACATTGAGTACTAGGCTTCGACAACCAACGTTTGATACGTCGACTCAACTTGGATTGCCTCTCGTCGTCACGTTCTACAAAGGCTCAGAAGTAGATATCAGGGAATTTGGACATCATGAAGGTCGCCAACCTAGTCTCCACAGAATGGAGCGAACAATATCGCAACACATCTCAACCACATCTCAGCCCAGCTCCCAGCTTGTCAGGCTCAGTGCGCAAATATGACGAATACCGCGAGAAACCCAGTCCAATCTCAACATCAGCAACTACATCGTATTTCTCTACAGTGAACAGTAGCCAAAGGACATCACCTCAACTACCCTTGTCGCCTCCAGCAGATGAACAGCGCAAATGCTCTCTTCCATCGATATCGAGTCTTTTGGAAGGAATGGACAACATGCCCGCAAACAGTATGCTCATTTCACCTCTGACGTCTTGATGACTTTGGTTTATTGACATGGATTAGAACGTGCCCGCCATGACTCAGGCGACTATAGCCGTGGCTTCATGCCACCAACACCTCCGATGCGCCCTTGCTCCGGTTTCACAGAAGGTAGCTCGCCTGCGTCTCTTCCATCTGGACGATCACACTCTGCATCCATCAGCAGCGCAGTTTCGCATCCATCACACCAACAGCGCACCTCCTTACCATCTATCTCGGCATCTCTGCAAAATACAACAATCCATCCATCAGAGCGCCTATCTATTTCCTCGCTTGCCTCTCATGACTCTGCTCGTCTTTCACACGCCATTCCTAGTCCTTCATCTACCACAACTTCGATCACAACAGCGACTCCATCGGCATCATATTATTCCGAAGAAAAGGCATATCCACGAGCACATAGCGCATCCGCCCCAGTGACTCCATCATCACTTGTTCCACCACAACCAGCCATGCTCTCACCTGTCGCCCATCAAGGATGGCAACATCACCACTACTTCCCACTTTCGACCACCACACAATACCCTCAAAACCACGAGCGGTATGTCTGTCGTACATGCCACAAGGCTTTTTCTCGTCCATCTAGTCTCCGAATTCACTCGCATAGCCACACTGGCGAGAAGCCATTCCGATGCACACATGCAGGCTGCGGAAAGGCGTTCAGCGTGCGCAGCAATATGAAGCGTCATGAACGTGGCTGTCATAGCGGACGACCTATGACGGCATCAGTCGTCTAATCGAAAATCAGAAAAAAAAGAGAAGTTCAGAAATTGGACTCGGTTTCATGAGTGGTTTTACATTCTCATGTGTTTTATTAGAACTACGTCTTTTTTACTTTATTATTACTTTTGGACTTGTATGTGTCCAGGCGTTTTGAGCCAGTCTTGTGTATAAATAGTGGGCGGATTTATACCCCAGGGGTCTTGATTTGCTTTGCATGGCGTTCTTGGAGAGAGAGCTTGTGTGATTATTATGATTTCTGGTTTTGATACACTCTACAATGGAACAACCTATTTCGTTTCAGATTCGAATATCTTGATCTCTGTAATCTCATTCCCGACGGTTCAAACCAACGAAGCACGAAAGCCAGATTGAAGACCTCTCTACTCGACACTAGACTGTTTAGTCCCAGCACTCTTAAGCCCATGTGCGAGATTCAGTCTGTCGCATCTAGTCGCTTCGATCCGACTCTCCGAGTTCCAGCAACAATAGTGCTTCCCCTACGACCCCTACTTGTTACGAGTCTTACGTATCCCCCTTAATCCGCGACTATGTAGTTGGGTTCCAGGTAAGGTGCTCCAATCTCTGAACATACACGTGGTGAGATTTTGGTCTACCCAGATGTGTATCAAGCCAAAGTCAAAGCCACGAGGTGGTGGGACTTGGTCAGTAAGCTAGGAGTGAATTATATTGATAGTACGTGCTAGTTAGTACGTAGTCTTGCCTAACTAGTTATCACGCGGATTTACGGATTCTGCGTGGTACGTATGGAAATAGTCAAATACATACGTAGCCTGATCAGCTCAGGCGAATCACTCGCGTATATTGAAATCAATCCGACCGACCGATACAATACTTTCAGTGGCTTCACACTTGTTGATGTTTCAATATCCTAATAGGTCCAAAAGCTGTAGTTTGAATGTAACCCTAGCCCTACCAGAGGATCGAGGCACGGTCATTCAGACACAGCTACATACCACATCGTAGTACAAATCTAGATATTCGCCTCCCAAAGACGTAATCATGCTGTCAGGATGTGATTGAATTCGAAAAGAATAGGTGGGAAATTGAATTTTCCGTGATCTACAAGCACTGATGTACTGTGATAGACAACACACGCGTTGTACAAGGATCGAGTCATACATACGAAACAGCGGACTCACTGGCCAGAGGGAATTAAGGATCTACGCACGTTAGTTCCATAAGCCTCAAGGTAGGACATTGTATGAGGCTTAGAGCTAGACAAGCTGAAAATCAACTTCGTCTTGGGATTTCACTAGTTGACTCGGGTGTATGTACTAGTACACCTTTCGCCGGTGATTAACCTGGTGTACTCCCTGGATTTAGAGGTCCGGAGCATCCATACTGTATCAGGTATGGATTTGTTATATAGAGACGGATTAAGCCGCCTTCTCTCCAAGAGCTAGCGAGCTGCTACCTACGTACTAACCGGCTGTCTTACATTTGCACTTGGACTAGCAGCGTTAGCACGTTCGACGGGGACGTTGGAACGACGATAGTAACGCATTCAGCGCCGAAACCGGATTAGGCCTGTTGGTACGGAGCAGCGTTGTATGATTAATTCGACGCCATTGCCACATGGAGGAAATCATGCGCTAAGATGATTTAGTGTCGCCTATGCTTACTACGTACTCTGAGTTCATGGGATGTGGAATGTTGGATGTTGGTTGGTTGGGGTACCGGTGATCAAATGGCAAACGCCGGTAATTGTCCTTACCTTGTTAAACGTACTGGGCATCATCATGCGCGGTTCCGATGATCTTGGTCTTGCATAACTTAATCCAAGAGCATACAGCTTGCAAGGCTATCTAGCTGATGGACATGGGACTATTACTAATCCTTCAAAGCAGGCGCAAGAGTTTCTTAAAATCATTGATATAATTTGGAGTACACTAAATTGATTTACTTCGGAGCACATACGGTCTCAGTTAGCAAGGGTACTCAGCCATGTGGTCGCGAGAGATGTGTAGACTTGGCGTGATGATCGCGATTTTCTAGAACAGACACTAACTGTATCATGCATGACTAATGATACGAGCGCAAAGTATATTTAATTAGCTAGTAGCTACTCCATACGTACTCCGTAAAGTACGGAAAACCCGGCTATCCATCTAATTCTGCACAGTAATTCAGCTGGCTAGAATGCACAGATCAATGGGTCGGTGGCGTATTACTCGTAAGAAATGAACTTATTAATTAAGGTTTTAAGAGTACGAAATCATACGTACTCCGACGTGACTCCGTACGACATACGGAGTTCCTGTCGAGAAATCGGTGTTATAGACGTACGTAAATGACCGAAGCAATAATTGACCTTTCTAGAAGAGAGGGGCCTGAGGGGCCAAATAATGATTTACCCTGACCCAGGGCCAGTAATCGTACTCGCTTTTCCCTGGATTGGATGGGGGTTTGAGTACGATTTGTCACTCGGGCGGTTTGATTGGCCTGTTAGGGCTTGAGCATTCACGTGGGTTTTTTGTGCTGTTACCCGCCAGTATGGATTTTCTCCGATGTCCGTTGAGTGGCTACAGCATACTCTGAGTACGTGTACAGAATTGATGTTTCTATCTTTTACTCTACATATGCAGAATCCAAAGGGCTTTGACTTGATATCGGCGCGTAACTGCATAATCACACTCATGTTGGTGGGTGCATGACTCATGGTCAATTTACATGTTGGAACTATTAATAATACCTGACAAATTCCAACACTTTCAGCTGGTAACTTAGTTCGTACCGGATATTCGGACTACAGATAATTACTTCGACTCGGCAATTAGTTGAATCTTAGGGGTTGTTGGCCTGCTGCCCATCATGCAAATCACTTATTTAGTAAGAGATTGTAAGACGTTACGGTACCAATAGATTCATGACGGTCCTGTTGTGATTTTGAAATACGAGGTTTGCGCTGAGCCAGTTTTGTACAAAGTCGTTAGAAACTAATTACACAAAACCCGACTAACTATGTCTTCGGAAAACCTCAGACGCTGACTGGTCTGCTCGGGTAAGTTGGTAGACGACATCTGGAAGCTAGGACACAAAGTTCAAACCATCCTGTACACAATTACTGTACGCATGTTCTCGTTTTGACGAAGTCAAAAAAGTGGGCAACCACATGGCAACATTCTCGGATACGGATGTTCATTTAGTTTTTGAGGGCACTGGTTTGACTACGCATTTTGCATCAAATCAAGGCTGTGAAATGTGATTTCTTGAGATGTAAACACTAGTATGTATTCCAATTCAAATGCTCGATTGACGTCTTATCAATCCTCTGAGCACATGAGAGATGAACCAATTACATAGCATCAACCAATGCCTCACAAGTGTTGCAGTATGTAGACAGACAATTCTCACTAGTTACTATTAAATCACTCCGTGTCGTATTCGGAAAGGATTAAGGGGGATGACCCGGAAAACTGAAGAACCGAATGGTTTCAACACGCGTAGCAATGCACTGACATTTAGGCTAATCGTCTTGAAGATGGTCGAACTTTGGCAACATTTTCTTCTTCTTAATTCCGTGAATCTCCTACGGAGTACTCCCTGGAGGGTTGTGTGGACATTGGAAATGGAGGGCCAGTATGGCAGTATCTGTTGGAATGTAGGTGGTTCTTCTGAGCTAGAAAGTAAGCACGTCTTTTTAGTATTGTGGAATCCAATAGTTGGTTTTATCTGGCAAACCTGCCGGATTGCCGTGAGTTGAATAATCGATAGATTGATTGCGAAACCTTTTCAATAACTATATTGTCTTCCCAGGTAATCCTTCCCTAAAATCTCGTGTGTCGTGATTCAGCGTCGATGAGTACCTTGGTATACACCTATTCTTAGAGCATCTTTACCAATTCCATATGCAGTCTCATTTCTACCTCAAAGAAATTGGAATACATCACACGCCCACGAGGCATGACACATGAATCACCTTTGATCCATGGCTGAAAGAGGCATCCAGGTTATGCATGTCGACCAGGTCTTCATTTATCCCAGTATACTCAGACGCTACATACTAATTAGTGACCCATGTTCGTAGAGCTTCTGTATCGATAGAGGGAATCGATATACCATGCTTTGGTTGTACAAATTGGAAAGGAGCCCCTGGACCGGAGTGATCTCGGATAACGTGGCTGGCACCAACCGAGATCACTTCCTGGCCAATGCAGGCGCTGTCGATAGCGGTATTCCAATTACTCAGGGAACTCTCACAAGCAGAGGTACAGAGAGCACTGATATTACTGGGGGACAACATGTCCTACTCCACCATGTTAAGGTATTGGAATGTACCAGAGTCGCATTCCACGGTTGTACGTCTGTTGTTGTCAAACAAGAACCATAAGTATGAGATGCCTGTTGCTAGTATTGATGAGGAGAGACGACAAAAGGTAACTCGCAGCGCATCAAGACATGAAGAGGCCACACCCAGCACTGGGCGAGAGCCGTTGAATTTCCTGGAGGGAATAAGTTGACACTTTGCGCAGTAGTTATGCTCATAAAACTATGAAGTCGAGAAGGAAGAGAACCCCCATAGATGGTGTTGGCGCTGGTGGTTGGAAGGAAGCTTAGAAGCTGCGACCTCATATAATGATTGCATGAGACGAAATAGAAACCAAGAAGCACGTTTCACTCCGAATCTAGCCCAAGCTATTACGGATGAGTCACCAGTTGACCATTTTGAGTACGTGTTTATCAGCATAGCTCCGCTTTAGGGTTTTGCTCTCTCTCTCCCACTTGACGACGTTGACTACTGTGGTATTTCGCCTCTCGCCCTTTCCAGAAGAAGGGGCATTTTTTCGTCCTTCAATGTTTAGGTCGTTACCGTACGGGTCTTGAGCTAGACTATCACATTCTATAGAATCAGTAATTTACCGTTCTCTGAGGGATTATTTACGGACAGAGGACTCATCTTGTGCACCTGGAAGTTCTCGGGACTACCCTAGCAGTGCAAGACTAGACGTCGTTGGAAAAGCCCACTCTATGCAGCTGTCTTCGCTGTGGTTTTGCTAGAGATGACATTGAGATAATCTGCAGGCAGCAGAAAAACTCGTCTGTTCCGGCTCAAGCCATGCAATGAGATGGTGTAAGTACCTTAGTCATTGTGAAAGCAAGGCTTGGTGGAGAGCTAACCCCACTAGTATCTACCGCCATAACGTCTTTCTCCTTGATCATCCATTCCCTTTTACATCCATGGGTAACCATCACCACGTCTAGCAACAACCCCTCACAACTGTCTCTACAATGGCGAGGCCGGATTTTGACCCATATATCTGTACTTCTCTCCATAACAAAATCGTCTCCTTTCTCACCGCGCAGGCTCCAGCACACAATAATCAGATTGTACATAAATCTTTCGACGCATACGGAGATAAGGCCAATACAATCTATGATCGTTTATCTGGACCGCTTATCACCTTTCTTAGAAAAATTAATATCATGATTAGCAACGACCCTAGATCCTCGCCAGTGATGAATTTTGCGCCTCATCTCTGTATGCCGAACCCAAATAAGTTCTAACTGTTGAATAAAGGATTCAATCTATCTGGTAAAGAGTATAAGAATTAGGTAATACTTTATTTGGGTAATATATTTCTATCTATATCTATCTACCTAGGTACTTCATAAAGATATAAACTCTAATGATCTGAAAGCCACAGAGCCAGAACACAGCATCTATATAGATCTGGATACTCATCTCTGCACCTAGTAACAAGAGGTGATGCCTTAGATGCGCACTTAGTGAGCTAAAAGACATTAAATTTTAAAAAAAAATAAAAAAAAAATAAAGCAGTTTTAATATAAACTAGGTACCTACTCCAAACAGCCCTTCAACTCTAGCTTAATCTCTACGAATCTGGCAAATTCTAACCTAGTGTCGGGCTCAAAGCTATATCCAGCAACACATAACAGACAATATATTGCTGCTGATCTTACCAGAGATCTTAAAGCATATCATAATCTCCTAGTAGCTATTCAAGATAGATCTCTAGGGAGTACCACTAGTATAAGCAATGAACCTAGTCTCATTGATGAAGAAAGCTTGGATAAATTCTACGTCTTAGGATTCTTACGTGACTTTCTATTGAATACCCATCGACTAAGCTTCATATTTATTGCTCCAGGCTTGTAGATCCTCTCTGCCACCTAGCTTTAGGAGACCCTGGATACAGACTAAGGCAGTGAATAGTATAACTTTATTTAATGAGATGGCAGGGTTCTTTAG
Organism: Talaromyces adpressus; assembly: GCA_002775195.1. Lineage (NCBI taxonomy): Eukaryota > Fungi > Ascomycota > Eurotiomycetes > Eurotiales > Trichocomaceae > Talaromyces > Talaromyces adpressus. Next base: position 5,596 of record NHZS01000331.1, on the reverse strand, counting down.
GATGATGAATCTTATAAACTAGACTGGATGTAATAAGAATTATCATCAAATTAGGTCAGTGAGCCACTGCCTCTATTCCCAGGGCCAAAGATAGACTCCCTCTCAGCAGCGTTTGAGCGACAGAATGCCAAGTTCCTTGTCAACAAAATTAGTAGTCTGTATAGTTGGCTGGATCGAATATCTCAAGGACGCCGTATTATTGATCCTACCTAATCCCATTGGTGATAATGGTTGGGTTTGTGATAGAAATCCTAATGCAATAACAGATACTGATACTGAAGTACCAGAGAGTCTGGTAAATAATAACTCACTGTATCAGTATAGATGGTGTCCATTTCTTCCAAGCCATGGTCCGCATTTGTCGACAATTTTGGACAATTGGAGATAATTAGTTGAGAGCGGCCAGTGGTCGGTTGGAGCGGATGGTGTGGAGGGTGGTATTGAGGTTTTTAGAGACGCCGACACTGAGGAACATGCTATCAACTATCGTCTAACAGCTTGTTTTGATGACTGGAGAATCTGGTTTTGTCGTTTCCCTCCTATTAATCTAATGTGTTGGGGTCCTCATTCGACCTCATGATTGAGCCCTCTAGAGTGCCAGGTTTGGAACGTTACACAGAGCTTCAAATTTGGTGTGGATTCGAGTGTGTTAGATTTATTGTGTTGTGTAGGATATTTAGGTGAGAATTGGAACTCGGATATAACTTGATTACCAAGGAGTTTAATGAGTAGTTTAGGTTACAGGTTGTGTAAGACTGTCTTCAACGCCGTCGGTATACCGAAATCGTCAGTATTTTATACTGATATCTGCTGAACGCTTGCTGCGTGCTTGATGAAAGCTCACATGAGTATTAATGACCGTCTGTTATTCAGCATGTACTAAGACCCGGAGATTTGTCATTTGAATTTGCTTCAGATTCTCTAATTTCTCTGCAGTCGTTCGGGGTTTGTGTCCGGGGGAACAACGGCTGGGGTACCTAGTTGTCCGATACTCCGATCCGTCCGTCAGGAAATCAGATTTGTCTTCCTTTTTATTCCTTTGATGATTGACATTGAGTGAGCAAGCCCTCCACCTGGAGACGGATAAGGGACTGCTTTCCGATGCCATTTAGGTATGTCTACGGTTCGTCGCCAAGCCACATCTCTGTCATTAAAGAAGAGCGAGTGGCGGATCGGAAAAGTACCTCAAAGTATACCGGTATTGTCTTGTTCTTTGTTTGCTACTCGCCGAAAGAGATTCACAGAGCATCCAAGATCGCAATATTGAAATTGAAGTCCTCGCGGCCGAGGAAAAAAAAAAAACCATCGCGTATGTTCGGTCGTTCGGCGATGCAAATGCCCCTTACTACTCTCTTCTAGGTACGGTGAGGCTTGCCAAAGAACATATCTACAGGAGACGTGGCCTCAACTATTCGCGAATAATGCAAAATAGTTCAGCAACGAAATTCGGTTCACATGACCTATAACAGGGCATGCAAGACCCTGGGAATAAAAATTCAGGCAATTGAACTTACCTTATCAGGATTGGGTATTAACCCTAACTCAAATTCCTTCCAATATACTGGCTACCCTCCGATATGAGGCTCCATTTTCGTCAGGTATAGATGAATACTTATATTATTATACCAATCAGACATCCTTGTCCACGCAGACCAGATTGTACTATTGTTTCAAGATATGTCGAAACGCGAGAGTCCGCGTTATCTAATTTGTAATGACCTATTCAGCTCTGTATTGAATCCCGAGAGATGCACGACTTGTCTGCAGAAATGGGAACGGAAAACAGATAAGCCAAAAGGTTTGGATATAAAAGATATGGCTATATCTCCAGTCAAGTTTCCCGGAAATTGGAGACAAAAATCAAATCCCGGTTCCGTCGCTATTACTTGCACAGCATGACAATCGTCTCAAAATTCGGTATTGGCGTGTTGATCGCAGTGGCCAGTGAGGCCACTGCGCAACAGACTGTTTGGGGGCAATGTGAGCTTACATACCTCTGAACCAAACGAATTGGCTTCTCATCTATATTTTCTATAGGTGGTGGTATCGGCTGGACTGGACCCAGCACTTGTGTTTCTGGCTCCTACTGCGCTCCTGGGAATCCCTACTACTCGCAGTGTCTTCCAGGGTCTGGTTGGTGGTTTACTCTCAATAATGTCTGAGTATCTCAATCGCTCACTTGAACTCAGGACCGGCAACATCCACGGCAACAACCACGTCAAGAACGACAACAACCACGGCGAGCATTACGACAAGTGTCAGCACAACGACAACTCCCACGAGTACCGGTAAGGTACAGTTCGCCGGAGTGAACATTGCCGGCTTCGACTTTGGCATGGTTACCAGCGGCACACAGGATCTAAGTCAGATTGTCGATGAGTCCGTCGATGGCGTCACACAAATGAAGCATTTTGTTAACGATGATACCTTCAACATATTCCGCTTGCCTACTGGGTGGCAGTATCTCGTAAAAAATGCCCTAGGTGGCCAGCTTGACGCGACAAATTTCGGCCAGTACGATAAACTCGTTCAGGGCTGCCTTTCTACGGGTGCGCACTGCATCGTTGACATTCATAACTATGCCCGCTGGAATGGAGCCATCATTGGCCAAGGTGGACCGACGGATGCCCAATTTGTGGATTTGTGGACTCAGCTTGCGACCAAATATAAGGCTAATAGCAGGATCGTCTTTGGCGTCATGAATGAGCCTCATGATCTGAATATTACCACATGGGCTGCCACCGTACAAAAGGTCGTTACAGCAATTCGTAATGCTGGTGCAACTTCACAGATGATCTTGCTCCCTGGTACCGACTACACAAGTGCAGCCAATTTCGTGGAAAATGGATCCGGTGCAGCTCTGGCGGCAGTGGTCAATCCAGATGGATCTACTCACAATTTGATCTTCGATGTACATAAGTACCTGGATTCGGACAATAGTGGCACCCATGCCGAGTGCGTCACCAACAATGTCGACGCTTTCTCGAGTCTCGCAACCTGGCTGCGATCTGTAGGTCGCCAGGCTCTGCTCTCTGAGACCGGTGGCGGTAACGTTCAGAGCTGTGCAACGTACATGTGCCAACAGCTTGACTTCCTCAAGTAAGTGTAGATATGAATCTCCTAAAATTTGCATGTAAAAATGCGTCAAGCCATATCTGATATGCTGATATTGCCTGTAGTGCGAACTCCGATGTCTACCTCGGATGGACTTCCTGGTCAGCTGGTGGCTTTCAGGCGTCGTGGAACTATATTTTGACGGAAGTACCAAATGGTAATACCGATCAGTACTTGGTTCAGCAGTGTTTCGTTCCAAAGTGGAAATCCTGAATAGCTGGTCCAGGTCTTGTATTAGGTCGTACGCTACATTCTATAAATTTTTGGGCCTATATCTGCTTAATGAGTAAGATGTGGGTAATTTATAAAATTGCAAGCCTAGCTAAGCTTAACATAGTAGGATGATGAGCACTTTAGCGTTGCATATACGTAAACTTTATAAAGGTGAATAGTATACATTTGTGAAAGTTATACTTTTGTAAATAGTCTATCTGCTCAACTAGGCCTTCTTTTCCCTATTTAACAGCCAAAACACACAACAATTTTTCAAGATCGAAATGACAAATATATTCTTCTGTATAGATAGCTTAGTTCTGTTGGAAGTACAGATTAAACACTTACAACTCCGCTTAGTGATGCTACCGAACGAATCTTCGAGATGCTGGCCAGCCCGGGGCGCTAGAGGGTGACTGCTTGGTCTTGATCTGACGGCCTACGGTATGATATACGTACCACTCATGATGAAAAGTGTTTGACGTTGACATCAGTGGAGGCTTAATCGTAATCCGACGAAGACTCTTAAGCTGCTCATTGGCCTATCTCGCCACACATGCGGTCAAATGTGGATCTCGCAGCCGAATGGTTCCCTATCAAGTACCATATCATACGAACCCCTCTCGTCGATGTAGCGAAAAGGGAAGTAGTCCACCCTCTTCTTTATCTTTCCTACCGAGCAAGTATCTCGAATGTATGTCGGATCAGTGGGAAATGATTTATAAGCATTAAGGTTATGTCCCGGACTTTCAAAGCGTTTAATGCTTGATTAACTATGTAGATACATGCGGTCAAATGTGGGTATCGCAGCTTGCAGGTTTCCGTATCAGCAGCCAACATTGAAACTTCCTAACCATGATCGAGGTATAAAAGGGCAATGGGAACCACAAATGCTCTCACGGTCAAACAAAACATTCCTCATTTCAAAGGACACCTCCCCTTGTCTTTCTAATTACCCCGCTCCCTCCCCCGCCCACTCTGCTTGAAAAACCATCTGCAACCATGGGCATTGACTTCACTTATTTCAAAGGCTCCGGCAACGGAGATGTTGTCGAGGCAGTTGGCCATCGCGAACTGGAACCGACCCAAGTCAGCGTCAAGATAACACACTGTGGCGTTTGTGGCACCGATGAACATTACCGTCACGCTGATCAGGGCCTTGGACATGAGGGCATCGGAATCATCACCGAGATTGGGTCTTCCGTGCAGGACTTGTCAGAATTCCGAGTTGGAGATCGAGTTGGCATGGGCTGGTATCACAAGTTCTGTGGCCATTGCAAATACTGCGTATCAGGTAAGTTAGGCAGAGCTGGCGGTAACTTGACCCGCGTTGATGCTGACGAGGCCTACAGGTCGCCAGACACTGTGTATCAACCGCACGTCCTACGGGACGGCAGATGCGGACCAGGGATGCTTTGGAACAGCACTAGCTTGGGATATATCGGCTTTGTACAAGATTCCCGACACCATTTCATCTGAAGATGCTGGTCCCCTGCTGTGTGGAGGAGCAACCGTGTGGAGTCCTCTATACGACTCCAATGTGAAGCCTGGAGACCGCGTCGGCATTATCGGAATTGGTGGTCTGGGTCATATGGCAATCCAGTTTGCATCCAAGATGGGACTCGAAGTTGTCGTTTTCTCAGGCACGGAGTCAAAGAAGCAGGAGGCACTCGCTTTTGGAGCGTCAGAGTTCCACGCTACCAACAATAAGGAGTCGTGGGATTCCATACGCCCACTGGATATTCTACTAATCACCACCAGCGTTAACCCAAAGATGTCGTTGTAAGTTTTGATATTCCTCGTGCTGTTTGATCGTCACAATCTGCTCACTCGCAGTTGGCAGGTATTACCCAATATTGGCCCCTGGGGCAAAGATTTTCCCCCTGACCGTCAGCACTGAGGCCTTGGATGGCGTCACGCCAATGAACTTGATCGGCGGATACTTCAGCTTTATCGGATCTGGTGTTGCGGCCACTGCAAGCATGAGGGCTATGCTGGATTTCGCCGCCAGACACGGGGTCAAGCCCCAGATTGAAAAGTTTCCAATGACCGTTACAGGTGTTAAGGATGCTATGCAAAAGTTGAGGGATGGTAAGATGAGATACCGTGGAGTGCTAGTGGCGCCCTAGAGCCGCGGAAACTTGCCAACATGATGTTCTGAGATTCAGTCTGATCCCTTTTGTATGTATTTTCATATATGAGTGTTCCTACATATTCTGGGACTGGGTGATTTTCATCCCGAACATTGGAAGTCTCGTGCTGTCAAAAC
>NHZS01000329.1:0-156196 GCA_002775195.1 Talaromyces adpressus | reverse complement strand
CAACTCCCCTTCCTCCAAAAATACAAAAACGACGACCGGATACTCGTCGAAGGCGCCAACGCCCTCATGCTCGATCTCGACCACGGCACATACCCATTCGTCACATCATCATCCACCGGCCTCGGCGGCGCCATCCAAGGCCTCTCCATCAACCCCACCAAAATCAAGAGCATCATCGGCGTCGTCAAAGCCTACACAACCCGCGTGGGCTCCGGTCCCTTCCCAACCGAACAACTCAACGAATTCGGCGAAAAACTACAAGTCGCCGGCCGCGAAGTCGGTGTTACGACTGGTCGCAAGCGTCGTTGCGGTTGGTTCGATCTTGTGTTGTGCCGCTACTCACTCGCTGTGAACCACTACACAGCCCTCAACCTGACAAAACTCGATATCCTAGATGACTTTGACGAAATCAAAGTCGCTGTTGCGTACAAATTACCCGATGGAACGAGACTGGAGGCTTCGTACCCCGCAGACCCCAGTGTGACTGAGAAGTTGGAGGTGGAATACATCACCTTACCCGGATGGAAGAGTAATACCATGGGTCTTACAAAATACGAGGATTTGCCCGAGAATGCGCGCAAATATGTCGAGTACATTGAGAAGGGGTTGGATGGTGTTCCTATCAAATGGATTGGTACGGGCCCAGGACGCGAGCACTTGATTATTCGGTAAATTTTCGAAACGATCGTTGCATGCTGCTCCAAGATGGGGATTTTTCATCATGCAAAAAGTCAGCAGGAACAAATCCGATAGATAGACATATATAAACGTCGTTTTTCTTCACTTTTTTTCAGTGTTCGTTGTTTTTATAGATACATTTAATCTTGGGATTTGGCAGGTGGTAGCAATTGTTCAATTTGCATGGAGTTTTATTCTACTCTTTTTTTGGTCTTTCCATGTTCTTGTGATATACACTACCTACGAATCCTACAATCAATGCCAGTCTCATTAGAATATAGGATATATACGGTATGCTATGGATATAAATTGTAGTCTATCAGGCCCGGTTTGTTTTGTGCCGCTAGATTATTGATGTATTTGCGATGCCTCCGTCAAATGTTGTATTCGGCGCGATTAAAGCTAGCGTAGCTTACCTAGGTACTAACATCTGAGGTCTTGGGAGAAAAAATCCATAAAAAAAACCTTACAAGTATCGACATCTTGAGCATAGAGTAGCGTTAACATTGAAAGTAAGAGCTACATACTAGGTATATATATATCTCACCTATGTACTATATGTATCAGACACATCTGGCCATCACACTCTTGACATATGAACCCCCTTCCACACATCGTGCGCAACGCAAGCTAGCTAATACCTAGGTTTTCTCAATAGAATAGAATTGATGCCTCCAACTCCTATGTAGAATGACAGCGTGCCCTAACTTATTGACGATTTCCACCGACTTCATAAAAATAAGTTATAGAGCAATATTCAACGCTAACCTATAACAACGGCTGAATGGTGTAGCGGTATCACGCATCGTTCACAATAGTTGCTGGACTGATAAATTCATCCAATCGCAAAGATTGATCGAACCGATGAGGTCCTGGGTTCGACCCCCAGTTTAGTCAAGCCTATTTCTTTTTGTTTTTTGACGTCTATTCTTTTCTTCTTATATACTTCTATCTCCTTTACCTAGACTTTTTTTTTTGTTTCTCTTTCTGTTTACGTAGTAGAGGTATGAGTCGTTGTCCGGCACGGAATGGAATAGCCCTAATTTCTGAACGGCACTAGCGTATGTTAAATTCGATAGATGCTACCTGGCAATCTTTGAATACGACGAGTACCTAGATCTGTGAGCCTGTGATTCTTTAAAATAATCCTTCAAATATTCACCGAGACCAGCTCAGGTAATTCGAGTCCATTAGGTATATTAGGGTTACTCGTATGTATCACTACAGTCGATCCTTGCCTAGTCCAACACTCCGGACTTTATCTAGAGCCTCACTACTCACAGTGGGCCGTTCAATGTTGCTTTTTGCGCCGCATCGATTTAGTCTGACGGTGCCAAGTATGCTTAAATAGATGCTGGTTTGTATCGGATCTTATAAATGTGTAAATGAATGCTGACTCTTTAGCTTCAGCCTCAATGATGTTGGCCGAACTTGATGAGTTTGTCACTATTTCCAACATTTCGTAGTAGCATTTGCTCCTTGCAGAAACCGCTCATGCATGGTAAACGTTGGGTACTATGTTGTTTTATTGTCATCAAATCCTTCACATCTGCAGCAGAATAGCCCTAGGTACTTGAACTTGTACCTCCGCTCGCTTTCCACAATGAATCATTCAGATATCAAAATCCCATATCCTCAATCATCGGGCCTCTTATCTTCAAAGCTGTGACTTTTCACACACGACTTGGCCTCTGGCCTCCACAACGTACAACATGAGCTACTCCATTGTATCAGCGGCCATATGGCTTCTCTTCTTCTTTCATACCGCATCTGGTGCCTTCTTGTCCCAGATCGAACCTTGCCCTGACTATTGCTGAGACAAAGATCCGAAAAATTGGGCTGTCTAGGGAAGGCCTTTATTGATTTTTACCATGAGGTAGCTTAGTCATACGTACACAGATCACAGTCTCTTATAAATACGTTTTAAATATGTTTCCTTTGGTGAAGCCCTAATTGTTCATATTCATGGGTTAGGGTTCAGGCCAAGTCTAGGTACTCGTTCGACAAATCATTCGGCAAGTCAAATGCAGAAACTGGTATAGAAGGTGTTCGTCCCAGAAGCAGTTCACTTATCACTTTTCCACTTCCCAATGCAAGGGTTATCCCATCGCTATCGTGGCCAGGATTGATATAAAGCCCGCCGTTGACGAGCGTCTTTTGCTCCAATTCAGAGACGCAGTAGGGTTTATTGCCTTGAATACCCCCCAGATACCCTAATAGTGACCAATCTACTTTGGTTATGATTGGTCTATTGGGACATGCACGCGGACGATAACACCGCCCTGCTTCAAATATTTCCAGATCATCATCTGGTTCAAGATGGAGATATTGACGACCCAGATCGACCATGGTATCGATTTCCTCTTGCTGAGGCTTGATTTTGTCAGCACTGTCTGGTAGCGGTTCCGGTACAGCGGCCCATCCTCCTAGATATAGTCTGCCATCAGAAAATGAAGTGATTTCCATAGTCATCGAATCTGGTAGAACACTGCTCAAAAACACTTGCTTAGAATTATGGCTGTTGGGAATTACCCAACGCGAACTGCGAACACGTACGTGATTGCCAGCTGCCTAGGTCGTATTTATGTGAAGTCTTACCTTTGCGCCGGGAAACAGGCTGGAAAAAACGCCGGAAGACCATGGTCCCGCTGCAATCACTAAAGCCTTGCAAGGGATCGTCTCGATAATTCGTATTGATGATACTTTGGTGTTGATTGTGACATGATCAAATCCTTCACTCCTCTCAGCCCGTTGAACTGAGAGAACTATGGAGTTAAAGCGAAACTGCACCCCTAGCTCCTGGCATTGCTTATACAAAAAGTTACAAAAGGTGCCAGATCACTAAGAAGAATATCATCACTATGCAGCAAAGAATATGGCGAGAGCTTACACACATATGAGAGGCATGGGGAGCTTGCGCTGGCAACTGAACAGACCATTCGTCAGACGACTTGATCCAGCTGGGTAAACTAGAAAGCCGGGTACCCACAGGTGGTGCAGGACCTCATGAATTTGGAGGTGACGGATGTCTGTGAATTTTTTTGGCGTTACTCGATATATCGTCTGATCACGAAAGCCCAATTCTGTTCTCCATCGTAAGCCGAAGCTAGATTCTTGTGTAACTCGTGGAACAAGCTCCTTAGGGCTAGGCTGTTAGGGCCGTTAAGTCTGGTCTAATTCGACTATCAATATATATGATCCAGCGGTCGAAGCAACAACATTTGAAGTGACAAAGAAACAGCATTGAAACATCGCCCCAGCACTTCCTACCTAGGAAATGACTCGTTTCATCTGAACTTGGGGAGTCGGCTTGATAGTTAGTTACCATCCGTAACGATCTATACAATATCGAAACCTCTCCTACACATCGCTACAATTGTTCAAACACTCTAGAAATTGATTTTCTATAAGGAAAAGGGCCTCTTATCATAAATTACATTTCGTCTTATCAACGGCCCATCTTTGTAGTTGGTTATCACATCTGCTTAACAATTACCGTACCATACGGTATAGATTACGCATAAGGTCGCCGGATCGAGCCCGGCACTGGTCAGTCTACTTTTTACCTATTTTTTTTGTCGTATCGTCGAAGACCGATACAATTGCCGGCCAAAAATACCATCAACAAAGGCATTCTTAGCTCCTTTTAACATCCCGACAATCGTTGATGATTCCAAGCCGATTTTGAAGTGTTCTTTACTCATTGTACACAGCAGCAATTCAAGAGGCGAAAAAAAGTTTTCACCAAATATGCAAACGTGCTAAATCTCCACCCACATTTCCAGGAACCATTAATTACACATTGGTTTCCGTCCTAATTCCGCACCTAGCGATTTCGCTGACCTTGCATTGAAAACCCAACTATCTCCTAGAGCTCATCGAAAAGCTCGCGAACTTTGATTGCGAATCGTTTTATCAAAAATTTTATTCGAATACTATTTCACAACATGGTTTCTATTAATTCTGTATGTCGCTGTGTAAGGATTGTGTAAAATACGAGTGGGTTAGGGCTCCGGTGGTTCCAGCGATGTGCATAGGCATGTAATCGTATTGTATCTTACTTACGCATAACAATTCTGTAATTAAATATGACTTTTCCAACTTCTCGTATTTTGAATGAGCAACCTTCTCGACATTGCTTCTGAATCAAGAAATTATGCACCTGTTCCAGGGTCTGTTGTTGCAGCGGGTTGTTGTGACTTCAGATCCAAGGTTATGGTTTGTACTTCGTATCGATTGAACTTTTCAGCGCTGGGATCGAAGGAAATCTACAAAGTTTGGGCGTGCAGAACAGATAAAATCCCCCTAGGTATATATCTAGAACTGCTTCTATTCTGTCATCAATCCATCCATGTTACGCTCTTAGTCGTAAGGAACTCATTCAGCCCTTCTGCTGCATTGAACCTTCCCCAGCCGCTATTTTTTACACCCCCATGAGGGAGCACCGGTTCATCGTGGATGGTCATGCTATTGATATGTACTGCCCTGTGATAAGGATCAGAAAATATACCACAAACGGATAATTTATTTATACTTACCCAGATTGTATCTTCCTTGCAATTGCTAATCCTTTGCGCAGGTCCTCCGTAAATACCGCAGCAGACAATCCGTATCCACCAGAGTTTGCAATTCGAATAGCTTCTTCATCGCTCTCTACGATCATACAGGAGGCCACGGATGCAAAATTCTCCTCTTGCCAGACTTCCATATCTTGATTCACGCCTCCCAGTATCAAAGGAGGCATTCGAATGCTGGTGACCGGTGATGTTTTTTCAGTCTCATTATTGAAGGATCCATGAATGAGGTGGGCACCAGATGCAAGTGCATCCCGCACAACCGCTTCAATACGTGCCTTGGATGCGGCGTTGACGAGTGTTGGAGGGAGAGCACCTCCGTCGTCACCAGGTTTTAATGCATCCTTCATCGCCTCGATGAAAGCTGGAGCAATTCGCGAGTGGAGTATTATCCGATCTGTAGCCATACAAATTTGCCCAGACTATGAAAATAAGCAACCTTGATATTAAGCAAAAATTCTAGGACGGTGTGGCCTACATTAATAAAGGATCCAGCCAATACTGCACCAATAGCAGTCTTCAAATCTGCATCTTCGCAGACAATAGCACTGTTCTTCCCCCCAAGCTCCATAAGGCAGGGCTTGAGATTCTTACCGCAAGTACTTGCAATAATCCTCCCGACGCGACTGCTGCCTGTGAAATTGATCTTTCGAACTGCAGGGTGTTCAATCATCGCGTTGACTACAGCCGGAGCGTCCTGCGGTGGACAAGACAGCACATTCAAGCACCCTGCAGGAAGACCTGCATCTTGAAAGGCTCGTCCAATAGCCCAATAACATCGCGGAGACAGTTCAGACGATTTGAGAATGGTTGTGTTGCCAGCAGCAAGAGCACAAGCGGCAGCTCGAATGCCGAAGACAAATGGAGCGTTCCTATTGCAGCCGGTCAGTCAATTTCATTGTCTACTATAACCCAAATAAAAAAGGCCGTATAGTGTCGTATTACCAAGGAACTATGCCCAAGATGACACCCATAGGCTCTTTATAAACAATCGCACTCTGGCCATCCTCCTCAAGCACGGGAGAACTACTACAAATTGACGTTATGCGACTAGCAATGTCACGTAGCATACGAATACTCAACGGGACCACAAATCCCTGCGAGGCGCCTACATCAGCGCCCATCTCCGTGCGCATAATAGCAGCATTCTCGTCCAGGCGGCTTTCTAATATATCAGCCGCTTTTAGCAGAATATCTCGTCTTATTGTAGGCTTTGTCTGTGACCAAGTTACAAATGCAGCCGCCGCAACGTCAACCGCACGGATTGCGTCTGCGGGAGTAGCAGAGGCAGCAGTCCAACATGGTGAGTTGGTGTATGGGCTGATGACGTCGAAGGTGGAAGTTGGGGTTTCCTCTTTACCGTCGATGAGCAAGGGGACCACCAACGGCGATGATTGAGGTTGAGATTGAGGTTGCGCTGCTGCCATGATAAAAGAAAAAGGGTTGTAAATTGAGTTGTTTCTTCCAATTACAGCCCAAGTCTCGATGTTTTATGTTCCGTCTTCGTTCGATAACCACTAGCGCTGCAGCGTTTTCACGTGCATCTACCCCTGCTATGTAACTACAAATCAGAGGATAAATATATATTAAATATATACAGGGACTTGGTTGTTCAATGTATTACAACGTTGTAATCAATTTCATAGTTAACTAATGATGCGGCCAACCCTAGTCAACGTGCCATCCGGCGTGCAGAAAGGAATTTCGAGGTTTGGCAAATATTTGAACACAAACCCCGAGCGCGAAATGATACCTAGGTGAGGAAGTCAGTGAGAAGCCGCTGTGTAGTTCCCGATTTGGACTGGGCGAATGAGATCTACCTGGTTTTTGCTTTAGAAACGACTTCGGCCTGAGAACTCATTACATGTATGCCTAGGTATACTATTCTCTTGCTTCGCTATTAAGTCTACCTAGGTACCTAGGTAATAAATAATCATGTATACACCGTATTCGAAGGATATTAAAAACATATTAACCCGGAAACTAGGCCGCTTACAATAAAACCTACATATGTAGAGTAGGGTCTCTCATCACTAGTGACTCTACTCGTAGTAGATAGATAATTAACATGTAGCTAGCACTTAAGGTCCTGGGTCCTATAACACAGCGCGGCGCAGCAGCGCCATTTTCTGTACGAGTGTTAATTTTATTTCTCGTTTCTAGTATAGCTTATTAGTGGCTTTACGGATTTCTAGAATTAGCCCGACCCCCGACATGAGTTGCAATAATACAGAAAAGAAAGGGTCCAATCGTTCATTAGTATACCTAACCCTAACCCCTGGCTATGTATTTGTTTCAACACTGACTGTGTCAACTTACTCTTCCCTTCTCTGTTGCTTCTCCGTCGACTCAGTCTGAATACGAATCTCCGTCTCAACGTTGATATTCATCGCGTTAACCTTCGAGGTACGTGCGGCGCCATTGGCAATCAAGCGTCTCTCACTTTCAATATCACCCGCCCTGGTGAGCGAATCTAGCTCGTGGTCTCGAGGCTCAAAGACAGCCTTATTGGGAGTGTCTGCAAAATTTCCTGATTTGGAGACACTCCAGCCGGTTGAGTTTATGTAATCTGAAGGGCCGCTGGTATTTCTGGAAAGATTCCCTGCGGGGAGGAGACCTCGGATGGTAGGGAGACAGGCGCAAATCAGACCGACTGATGGTTCGATGTGAGTCCAGAGAGTTGCCTGGTAAACGGTGTCTATAAAAGTCAGCAAAGAGACACGATATAGTGGGTGGAATCAACAATAGCAGGTGTATACTTACAAGACTCGTCTGAGCTATTGATGTAGAATAGGGTTACGATACGATATATACTCGCGAAGCAAACGCTATCACCTCATACCGTCAGCCAGAGACTTTGTCATGATATACTCGCTCTAACTGACGTCGCAAGAGTAGGATGGATAGGTCACTTACAATCCACCGAGCGCAAATACTCCATTCAACGCAATCTTATCTCGTGTCCCCATATGAAGGCGCCAAATCATCGGGACGGGCAGAAATAGAATGACAAAGTCTACAACCACATTGAAAGCTTGGTTCACAATGATAAACGTGTCCAAGTTGAAGCAATGGCCGTTGATGGACCGGTCCCAAAACGCTTTCAGAGGCCTGCATTGCAGCGCGCAAGCGAGGAATATGCTTGTGCCCCAAGCGGCAATAAGGCAATTCAGCATCATTGTAATTTTTTGGAACATTGGGACAGAGAATATGCGTCGATAGAAGCAGATGATGGAGATCTTTAGCGTTGGGCAGACCACAAAGTAGGAAAATTGGTTTGCTAGAAAGATCTGATGAAAAGAATTATAATTTGACTCAACTCGAGACCATAGGGTTGGATGATCATTTGCAACAGCACCCGCATATAGAATTTCATACCTGTCCAAACAAAACGAGAGTGTGATTGTCCAAGTCTCCTGCATGCTCACCATTGCCCCCAATAGTGCACCCTGGTATGGCAAGAAATCTTTTTAGCACTATCACTTTTTTACATTTCTCTTCCTTAGCACCAAAAACTTACACAGGACCAATTCTATCAACATAGAAATCAAGAAAATAGTGGCCACAAAACACAGATAATCATCTATGCCGAAACCAATCCTTCTTTTGACCCGTGCAAAGATACGCAGAGTTACGCATATGAAAGAGAGGCTGATCAACACCGAGATGATGATGATCATCTTCACTCCTCGATCACTGAGCGCCATGTTTGCAACAGCCTTGAGCATGAAAATTGGGACATGAACATGCAGGATCTGGCTTTACTGTCGAGACCAGTTTACAGGATGACAGAATCGCCCCAGGAGTAAAAAAAGATATATACCCGCACATATGGACAAAAGTACAGCTGGGCCCGGTACTTACAACTATAGAACTCAGGACTAGCTCCTCCTATATGCTTTCCTGGGCTAGGTTGGGCAACTTAGAGTAAATAACCAATTACCATACGGTATCTGGGTATCACCATTCCAGACAGCCACGCAGGACCGCAGGACTATCGGACTCTTGGACCTGAACCCTTAGATCCGTAGACCCTTGAATTCGGAACCGAATCGAGACCTACATCCATACGCGTTTATATGAAGTGGCACCCCACTAGATAGTACTAGTCCTACCTCAAACTTGCATAGAAAGGCACTAATATGATAATATCACAGTATTACTCTATGTTGTCAAGCCTTATATTACCACTAATATTAACCACCCATTAACGGGGTCTCGTTTTTGGTCGTATGGTAATGTTGTGGGTTTTTATATGTTTATAGGTAATATAATTCTTCCACGGAAAATCCGTATCCGTGCAGGGTACCTTGCCAACATTTGAACCTGTGTGCATACGAACCAAGCCTTCAAATATCAAGCCGTGCTCTATCTACTAGGAGCACTCATCCATAACATCCTGGTTGGCTCAATTAAATTTTCCATCCATGGATGGCACATGTCCATTTCGGCGTATGCGCGGCGAAAGGAGTTCTGGCGATAAGGACCTCCATACATCCCATGTACGAAATTGACTGTTTAGGCTGTCTCGACAGTTGAAAGATGACTATTTTAGCTGTACGGCTTATTATACCTCTTGCGGATATTGACCGTGCAACTATGACTTGGAGGGCCTGGATGCGTAAAGTAGACACATTTTAATATATCCACCATTATCAACCTCCCTAAGTTGTGGAATTGATGGTAGATTACATATAGTCTGCCCCATTGTGTAACCTGATTGTGGGATGTGAACTCTTTGTTTTCAGTCCCTTCCTCTACTCGTTTTTTTTCTTCTCTTTCTTCCCCCACCGGTTTTTGGATTTACTCTTCCGGTGAACAAACATCTTCGTGACCATGTCTGAACTCGAGCCCAAAGAGATCATAACAACGGTCTCGGAATCTCCCAAAGTGATAAAGGGGAAGAATGGCGACGCGGTCATCCTTGTTCCACAGCCAACCGACGATCCTGAGGATCCGTTGGTGAGTGATTCATGTCCTGATATTGATTTCAGCCGATTTCAGGAATGATGTTTTCGAGAGAATCTAATGGACGGAAAATAGAACTGGCCCATTCACAAGAAGATACTCATTTTCGCCTGCGTCGGTTTTGCTGGTTTCGCCGGACAAATGGCCCCTAACTCCAATCAACTTACCTTTCTCTTACAAACAGAGACCTACCACGACACCACAAGCGACATGCTCAACACAGTCGCAGCATCTCTCGCTGGTTGGGTTGCAGGGCCATTCCTATTTATACCCTTTGTCGCGGTGATTGGACGCAGTTCTGTAATCCTTTGGAGTCTTGTAGTCGTGTTTTTCTGTCAAATCTGGGCCGCGAAAATGACCGGAGCCGGTGATTACATCTCCTTTACGATTTCTCGATTTATTTGCGGATTGTTTGGAGGTATCCCTTCAAGCCTTGGAGCAGGGTATATAGTTGACATGTTCTTCTTGCATCAACGCGGGAAAGCGTTCGCGGTCTTTGAGGTCTTGATTATTTTCGCGGTCGTTGGTGGTGGCACGCTGGGGGGATTTGTTGCACATACTTTGCCATGGACTTATACGTTCTGGTGGACACTTGGACCTGTAGGCGCCGCTATCATAGGAGTGTTTCTCTTCGTCGAGGATACGACTTTTAGTCGTCAGCCAGGCGTGGCTGTTCGCTCGCCCTTGCCAAAGTCATGGATTGCCAATCGAATTGCCACTTTCTTGCCCGGCACAAGGACTCAACCTGCAGGCAAAGGCCGGGAATTGGTAAGTGATCTGCCCTCAAAACGTATATGAACAATCCTAACATGAAGAACAATAGATCAAACGCGCCATTACACCCCTACAGATCACTTTTGCACCCATAACCCTCCTAATGGGCACATACATCTTCATCGCATTAGGTCTCCCCATCATGCAAGCCTCAACATTGGCGACATACCTCCAACCCCCCACCGCAATCGGAGGCTACGGCTTCTCCTCCCTCCAAACAGCATTCTTCACCATGACAGCCTGGATCGGCATGATAGCCGCCCAAGTCTATGGCTATCTCTTCAACGACAAAATCCCCTTATGGGTCGCTCGCCGACGAGGAGGTGGAACCTGGAAGACCGAATACCGACTCGCAAACACGATTTTGCCATCCCTCCTATTACCCATCGCTATAGGTCTGTATGGCGCAGGTCTGCAGTATCACCTGCATTTCATGGTGCTTGCTGTGGCTTCGTTTCTTATATGGTTTGGTGCTCTGCTCGTCATGCCGGTTTGCTATAATTATATCGTGGAATGTTTTCTGCACAATCCCGTTGAAACGTCGGTGTCGCTGAATGCGTATCGCATTTCGTTTGGGCTGATGTCGGTTTTCATTTCGACAGATTGGCAGACTGCGATGGGCGTTGGGTGGATGTGGGGATTGGGGGCTTTTCTCATCTTGCTGGTGGATGGTATTATGGTTGGGCTTATTCTCAAAGGTCATTTGGTGCGACAGTGGACGGTCCGGTTGAATAGTGCCATTGCTGTGTCAGAGGATGGAGCGAGGATTACGGCGAAATTGGATCCTGCTACTCCGTAGATAATCTGCGGCCGAGACAGGCGACCTATTCAACGAGGGCGTTTGTGTATAACACGGAAATGAGAGGTCTACCATTAGCAAAATGATGAAGAGGAGATTTAGAGTAACATTCTATATACTGATTTCGTATCAAAACATGTCCGACGCATCAATTGATGCAAGTAAGAAACTGAACACAACAGCATACACGATTCCATGTTCAGAGAAAGACCTGCTAATAATAGGTAGAACAAAATCAAAACACCCAAGAAATAAGATGATATACAGTAGAAAAGAGAAGAGACAAGGCAAACGAAAAGAATACATAAACACACAATGTCCTCAAGATAAAAGACGCCATGCCCGATGATCACCCAGTAAAATGTCAAGATCCCACAATATACCGTACATAGAATTGGAAACGAGATAGGCCATTATCATCTTCTCGTCCACTGTTTTCTTCTCTTCCTGGCCAACCACATATGACCTCGTATCTTCGACTGTCGTGAAGAAGGAGATTGGATTAAAACGACGTAATGAAAACTTGAAGGGGTACGTATAACAATGACAGAGTAGAAGAGAAGAATTTGAAACATATGCAGTAAAACAAGCACAAGCCAGAGTGCACCTTACTCTGGTCACATGGGCAGAAAAAGA
Source organism: Talaromyces adpressus (assembly GCA_002775195.1). Lineage (NCBI taxonomy): Eukaryota > Fungi > Ascomycota > Eurotiomycetes > Eurotiales > Trichocomaceae > Talaromyces > Talaromyces adpressus. The sequence goes on along the minus strand of NHZS01000329.1, from coordinate 143,767 downwards.
AGGTATGCTGAGTATGATGGAATCGAAAACGCCAATATGCGAGTCTCAGAAGTACTTTTCACAGCTCTCTCCATTGTTGTCTATGAAAGGAATTGGCACTTCACGTTTTATTCAGTCACGGCGACCTCTGGCCCGGTCCATACTGAACCAATCATCCCGCTGAGGACGTTGGAACCGACGACCACCACCGGAAGAATTATCGAAATCATTCCCGCCACGGTTAGAGAAACCATCTCGTCGAGGACGTTCAAAGCGCCACTGAGCACCTAAAGGCGGACCGGCATTTGATCTATCCAACCCGCCCCTGGAAGTTCGTCGATCTTCAATCCTCACACCAGGAACTCTGCCAAAACCAAGCTTTTGGGACATTACCGGACTGATTGCAGGTGGCTCAGGCAGACCCCATCCATGCTTGCTCAGATCATTGAGTGCAGATACAAGTACTCTTTTGCGGGGGAAGGTACCGACATTGGACGACAGTTGAATACGGTAAGCATCTTCCTTGACCTCGTAAGGAACCAGTTTCAACGCTGCTGTAACTTGATTGATGGTCTCAGCAACCGGTCCGGACAACGAGTCCAACTTGGACATATCGGCATTTGCGGCATCAATAGAGGTGTCTTGTTCAATAGGCAGGTCACCTAATTGTTCAACAAAGGATTGTTCTTCTTCGTCGTGAATGAGCACCCAGCCTTGACCTTCTTTACCGGCACGACCTGTGCGGCCCAGACGGTGGATGTAGGATTCTCGGTTCCTAGGAACACCAACTTGGATAACATGGGTGACATCCGGGAAATCAAGACCTCGCGCAGTCACGTCAGACGAAATAAGAACAGCGGAATCGGCGCGTCGGAATGCCTCGGAGTAATTCGTGCGCTGAGACTGAGTAAGTTTGGAATGAATGTGGTAAATCTTGCGACCCAGAGGGTTACCACTGCGACGTTGCATAGGATCAATAAGCAGCGCACTAAAAGCTTCATTGGCTAGCTGAACTTCAACCGTGGTGTTGAAATAGACAATGGCCTTCATTGGACGCATGGTCCGGTCAGCCGCTGCTTGCTCCATGTACTTTTTCAAAATTTCAACGACTGCGGGATATCCATTCTCGAAGCCTCGAAGGAAGACCATTCTCTGGGGCACTCTCAAATGAGTGGGGACATCATTTTCATTGACCGTTTTGACAAAATGGAAATCCGGTTTCATGGACTTGCGCACCATACCCATGACTTCACGGGGCACAGTTGCAGAAAACATCAGGGTTTGTCGATCCCTTACGGACGGGTCAGGAAGTAGATCTTTGATACTGTCAATCTCCGGACCAAATCCATCATCCAACAGTCGATCGGCTTCGTCAAGAACAAGAATATCCAGATTAGGCGCAGCAACCCGACTGCTGTAGTCTGACAGAATATCTTTCAAACGTCCAGGGGTAGCAACGAGAACATGGCAACCCTCTCTCCTAATCCGGTTTAAACCTTCTTGCTTCCTTGTACCGCCGACAGCAGTCTGGACCACAATGCCAGTGCCAGCCGCAACTTTTCTGGCCTCGACAGAGATTTGCTCGGCGAGCTCACGAGTGGGCGAGATGATGATGGCACGGATATCGTGAGAGTCGGCTCGACTAAATCCACGTGATTTGTGAAGAAGGTTAGGGTCATTGGTGATGATCCTTTGGAGAACAGGAACAAGGAAGGCAAGGGTTTTTCCAGTACCGGTTTTAGCTTGAGCCAAACTATAGAACAACAGAAAATTAGCTTATTTTTCTATTACAGAAAAGGGTCCAGCGAGATAAAGCTTACACATCAGCGCCTGTGACGGAGTGGGAGATGGTCTGTTTCTGTACGTCGGTCATGGAGTTGATGTTCATATTCCGGGTGATGGAGTGAATGATGCGCGGATGCACGTAGCCCTGGTTGCCCAATTCCGAGAATTCGGAGATGGAATCGAACGACTCCTGGGGCTGGGTAGCAGCGGCGGCAGCATTGGCCTGCTTCAAAAGCGTCGAGGATTGAAACGATCGGATTTGACGGAGGGAGAAAAGTGCCGATGGCAATGGCTTCTGAAGGCTTGTAGTCACAGTAGATGCGACTCTAGCAGTCTGCGAGACCCGGGGAGCGCATGTTCGAAACGCTCTCGCTAGGGCCGGCCCGCGACGAACGGCGCTGTACATTTTGCGAAAGGGGAAGAAGAAAGAGGCTGATAAAAGCCTGGAAGGAATTGAACAAAAACTGCACTCCTGGATACCTGAATAATGCAGTAAGGGAAAAAGGACCTGTGATGGATGAAGGATGAAGAAGAGCAGCCACAACTGGAGAGACAGATAGGGACAGCGCAGAAAGAGGCAGGAGAAAAAAATATTCGGAGGCCAATTGATTACTGTTATGCGCTAGTCTGATATGGACTAGCGCCGTGGTCTGGGGCAAGAGCGGGTCTACGAGCTCTGATTGGTGGAAATCCCTAGCCACGCCCCACAGCCATTTCGACCCATCTTCACATTTGCTTCCCTTCATCTCTTCACCTTGTCTTCATCATCTTCATTTATGCGTATCTATATTGACTATCGTTGTTGCTCATCCACATTGGCTGTCTGATACGCGAGCCTAGCAAGATGAAAAAGCTGAATTTCAACTAATGTGCAAGGTTCAGATCCTTCAAGAAACTGATCATCTCCTCCACTTGCCCTGACGTCCCGAAAGGGAAGGCCGCAGTGTTATCGTGCTCGCCCGGCTCTTCTTCTTTAATGAAATTATCTGGCTTTGGGCTCCATGATATCCGGGAGAACCCTATCCGCTTCAAGAGGCCAACAGTTTGAGCTCCCAGCTCAGGTTTGGTCATCTGACTGCGTCCCAAGAAAATACCCATACTTTTGACGTACTCAGGGACAATAACTTTGGAAGTAACGACTTCTGTTTCTGCAGACTGTTCACCGGATTGCACAACCGGAGGCGATGGATGAGCTGAGGAGGTATTGTACGCCGTCCACGCTTGCTGTTGTTTCTGTCGCTGAATGTATACTCGCTGCACAGCGGCGATGAAAGTTGACTTGAAAAATCCTCCAGCCTCGTCTACCTGGTTCCGTTCTAGCATGCTAGACAAAGTCTCGGCAAACGGCATCCAGCCATCCATCCCCACAAAGCCACCAAGCTCATGATGGACACATAACAAAACGACAAATCCTAACGCCGCTCCCTGCCCAATCCCCGCTATAAAGATGTTCTGGGAACTGCCACCAACACGTTTAATACGTTCAATTTCATCGTCAATGATCCGCAATATGTATGTTGCGCTCTCCTGTAGTGTCGTAAGCTGCTCAGGCGATTCCAGCTGTACCTCTTCCACAGAAGCCAGTTCAAACCACTCGGTAGTATTGTCTTTATTATTTTGAACCAGCTGTCGTCGATCCGCATCCGTCCAGTAAAAATGTCTCGCTCGAGCAGATGGAAAGACCCAACGAGTGCTCGGAAAGTGATCATACAAGGTCTTTCCGGATGTACCTGTCGACTTCGAGAAATGATCTGCTAGCTCGGGTCCAGTGCTGTTCCTGTCGTGTAGGAAGATCACGGTGGCTTCATGTTCATTTTCTGGAAAGTATACATGTCGAGGTGGGAAGACGCTGTTTGACATTGTCTTAAATATGCACGAGTGTTAGCTTGGAAAGTGTGAGCTGGAACTGGCAATGCTTCGGGGAAGCCGAATATTTTAATCTGAGGAAGACATCCAAGAAGGCTATCAATCCTTCTTGTTGCATCATTACCCAGGTATTACCCGTGTGACCCCTTTGATGCATCGCCAGCCCACATGAGGAGTCGGAACTCACCTACTCAGCTTCCAAGCTGTGGCAAGGATCCCTGCAAATCTTTAGTATTCGCTTGCACAATAAAAATCGACCGATTGCTATACCTTATTTATTGCTTACCACAAAATTCCGAATAGAATATACAGAAAGTATCTGCTGAAGACGAGACATTGTCGAGTATCGAATACGTAGCCCAGAGAAAATGTCGCGGTGAGGCTGCGCAAGGCTGCGCCTAGGCAAGACATGGAGGCATAAGCCAATCATATGCACTTATGTTCGAGCACAATACCATGCTGGCCGAGTTATTATCGACTTAAAATTAGTCCAGATTTGAATTTCACCTGGGTGACTATGTATCATATGCAAGAAATTGGATGCGTTGAATAGAGCGACGAATCATCTTATTTAGGGTATGCTTGCCTCTTAAAGAAGGAAACGCGTTTGCGAATTGATATAATATAATAATTGACTGGTAGCCTTGTCTTTATGCTTAGATGACATTCATGAAACGTTCTGTCTAATTGTTCAGCCGTCATATAGATCTCTCTATCTTGCACCTCTATCCTCGAAACCCTAACTAATCTCGACCCGTTCCGGATGCAGAGATAGTCCCTCAAATTTGCACTTTTGAGAGCTCCTGTATTCCGACCAGTAGTATCTCCAATTAATAATTTTTGAAGGCCTAAAACCTGTCTGTATAGTAATAGGATCCAGACTCAAAAAAGGGCCGGACGCGTGAGCAGCTTGAGACTTCTTGTGTGGCAGCCCATACGATGGGTCCAGGCACGCATAAAACGAAGGAAAGAGAAGACATCTCAGAGAACAAAAAATTAAGCCATCTCACAAGATTCTGAGACAGCACAACTCGCTAAGAGTCTAGCCATTCGTTTGCCGTAGGGTTATCGGAGATATTAGGGTTATGAGGGTTATCCCACAATCCAGTGTTAGGGTAGCACCCACTTTTCCCGGCACGGCAATTGGCAAGGGGTAAGGTTCGGCCCACAGTGGATCTCTTTTTCATCTTCAAAAATTTTGGGGATGTTGGTGAGGCTGGCTTTCATCTGGCCTCGACGCTCATCCGATACCATATTTCTGATTGGAAGTGTAATTGGTCAAAACACTGCTATAATGGCCAGATCAAAAGCCAAACGAGCGGCTGCAGCTGAACAGAAAGCCAGCCAGCCTGAGCCCAGCAGCCAACAAAATAACGCACAAGAGCCAGGTCAGGCAGACAATCTGAGAAATGACATTCGAAAGGACGTGCGGATGAATATGGTGATGAGGGGTAGCATTGACAAGGAGGAGATCATTTCGAGATATGTCGAGGATCATCCGGAAAAGGCTGATTGGATTCGAGATATTGTGCTTGGGTAAGTCACATTAAGATTGAGATTTTTTTTATTCATCGTGCTGAGATTTTACGCTAGATATGCATTGGCTCTCGAAGACAAAGCAGCCGAAAAGGCGGCTGATTCATCGAAGCCTGAAAATGAGCAGGTAGAACCATCCTGTGAAGAGCCTGTGAGATACCTTACATAGATGTCAAACAAAATATCGCGTTGATATTAACGAAGCTAGGCGCCTGTTGACCATGCGCCTCCAACTGAACCTGCACCACAGGTCTTTGAAAAGACAAAAGAAAAGAAAAAGGGAAAGCCCGCTAAAGAGAAGAAGAAAGAGAAGAAGCCCTTTGGAAAGGTCAAGGAGCCAGCTCAGAACTTCAATAATTCTGGTAGCGAGAAGGGCCAGCCAAAGCAGTTTTCAGAGCCAAAGAAGCCAAAGTTCGAACATCCAGTGTCCCATACCAAGCCGCAAGAAGAGCCGCTACCAAAACAACTAAAGGTGAAGAAACCAAAGAAGTCAAAAGACGGCAAAATTGTAGTATCGGAACAGAGCCGGGAAACGGAAACAAAAGTGGAAGCAGTTGACGAACACGCTGACCTCGTGCAATCTACCAATGCAATCCTAAACGGTATGTGTGCTATACTGAAACAATCATTTCCACCAAGTCTCATCGAGTGCAGATTTCAAGGAACATTTGGCAACTCAGCGCCTGAACTCCGAGGATAACAATCTTCCGCGTGCGTCAAGGACGCCGGACTTGGAGCGCCAGCTTCAATTTCTGAGTATCGCGGATGAGAATCTTAGTTCCTCGGACGAGAACCCTCGCAGTATTGAGCATTCGGTATTAGTGTCGCCAACACTCGAAGACATGGGAAGCAAAATGCCATCTCAATTTGGTCTTCTCGGCCACTTGGCTTCACAGCAATCTGAAGATCTCGTTGACCCAAGAGTAATGCTCAATACGAATACACCCTTTTCTGCTTTTATCTGTGGTCTGCAGGGTAGTGGAAAGTCACATACCACTTCTTGCATCATAGGTTATTACCCATTCAATTCGTATCCTTCAGGTCGAGTAGGCTAACAAGAAACCAGAAAACTGTTCCTTGCCCTTCCCTGCTCTTGGAGTACTGAAGAAGCCTCTCTCAACTCTTGTTCTTCACTACAACGAGTACAGCTCCAATGTGAGCAATCAACCTAGCGAGGCGGCATTCCTTGCCTCTACAATGCCGGAATACAGCAAGAAATTCCACAAATCTATTCCAGTCCGGGTTCTGACATCACCTTCCAATTTCCACAACCTCGAGAAAATGTACTCGCAAATCCCCAGCGTCAGCGTCCACCCATTCCGCCTTCAGCCTCATCATTTGAACATTGCAACAATGCTGTCACTCATGTCAATGGGCAAAAAGGATTCTAAGCCCTTGTATATGGCTCAGTTGACCAGAATCCTGCGAGAGATGGCTCTTACCAACAAAGGACGGTTCAACTACTTTGAATTCCGCCAGCGGTTGAAGGACCTGCGTTTGGACCGAACCCAGACACCATTTTTGGAGCAACGACTGGATTTGTTGGACTCGTTTCTTGACCTTAAAGGGGTAGATAAGACTGGTGGAGATTATTTTGTTGATGGCGGAGTTACGATCTTGGATTTGTCGTGTCCTTTCATGGACCAGGATACAGCCTGTATTTTGTTCAGAATCGCCATTGATCTGTTCCTGCATTCCCACCCGTCCCGTGGAAAGATGATTGTTGCCGATGAGGCACACAAGGTATGTCCTTTTCTATCCTAGAACTTTTGTATCTTCTACTGACAAGCCGTCAGTACATGACCAACACCGAAGCCGCAAACGCCCTAACAGAGACATTCCTAAACATCATCCGCCAACAACGCCATCTCGGAACTCGAGTCATCATCTCAACCCAAGAACCAACCATATCCCCTCGTCTCATCGACTTGTGCTCTATCACCATTGTCCACCGCTTCTCCAGTCCAGAATGGTACCAAACAATCAAGAAACATCTCCCAATCGAGCAAATGAAGGACGGCAATGGGGACGGTGCTAGCATGGATGCAATGTATGAGATCTCAAGTCTCCGTACCGGTGAAGCACTGGTGTTTGCGCCCTCGGCACATCTTTTGGATCGTCATCAGGAGGTTATGGATGTTAAGCATAGGGTGTTCAAGATGGTTATTCGGAAGAGGGTTACTTGGGATGGTGGCCAGACTATCAAGGCTGTTCGATGATCATGAAAAACCTTTTCTACAGAGATATTGTTTTGGTGTGGAGGTAGAGATACGTCGGTCATAGACTTGCAAATAGATTTCTAGAAACGCTTATGAAATGCATTTTTATTAACTCTCATTCCCTCAACCCTATGATGGACCAAATTGCCAAATTGGCGAATGATTCGGATTGACCATCACCAAGCCTCTTAGCTCTCGCACCTAGTAAGTATCAATCATCTCATCCTTGATCATACTGAGAAACAGATGGCTAGCTCCTGACTCCCACACATAATTGGCTCGATGCCTTTGGGAAATGGGGGCCGTCCCGTAGTGGAGCCGTTAACCTTAACTCAACCGCCCCAAAAAACTCTCTAATTGGCTGCATCTGTCAAGATGGGGGCTGTAGCCGCTGTACTGCTGGAGAAAGCTGAAAAGTCATCAGGAAAAAGCAAACAATAGAGAGGCTGGTCCTTTGGAATACGAGCTTTGTATGCTCCTTTAAATGGTGGCTGGTATAATTTATAAATGAATATAGCATCTGGACCCTGTTTTACTCGCATATTTGCACCCATCATCAGATCTAAATCCCTCTGTACAAAGTAGTATGAGTACATACGGAGTACGTACGCACCAGAGATTCGATGTTGAAAGAATACAACCGCTCGCGCTACGTAGTGCCACTTGATCCATTTGCACAGACAGTAGCAGCTCCATCTTTTCACAGTGCGTCCCTTTTCATCTGGACGGTCGATGATTGGGTATATTACGTAGTATTAAGACCCTAGGCCAAGGCTTGTCTGCAGGCATTGCGTCTCTTTCGTAACTAATCCCGTGTGTCGGGATATGGATATTTGGCGACTACTTTCATCACCATAGGTCTGCGTCTTCTCGAGAATTTGCACCGCTCAGAATTCAATCATCTTTTAAAAAGTCGCGGTTGATGAAGGCTGGACGTTGGCTCACTAAGTCTCGGGCTGTCTTTAGGCGTGAGATGTAGTCGGATTTAGAGATCGCTATTATCCCTTCCTGCCCAGGTGCTTTGCGCTCGTCATTCTGCGGCCATTGTCCCGAGGATCCAAGCCGACGAGATCATGGCGACAAACATCACAGTTCCCTATGTCTCCGTCAGTGACTTTGACTGGGGCCTAAATCTGGCAACTTCAACCTCTTTGCCCTGGAACCAAACAATCTGGTATGCCCCTCACATTCTCCCCCACTAAACCTCTCAATATTAGAAATCCACCCTCTAACATTGACAGGTCCCTAATCGCAGTCTTCACTGCACTCCCCCTCTGGATGACCCTCGAACTCACCGTGCAAGTCCTCTACGTCTTCCACCGCTGGTCCGGCCTCTACTTCTATTCCGTCCTAATCACAACATGGAGCATCTCCATCCATGCAATCGGTTTCTTGCTGTCATACTGCGTCCCCTCTTGTCCATGGATCGCAAGCTCCCTCATCACCGAATGCGGCTGGATTGGAATGGTAACGGGTTTCTCGCTCGTACTCTACTCACGACTGAATCTCTTGAGCTTTATAATGCGCAATCGATACATTCCGCGAATCGCGTTGGCGATGATCATCACGGATGCGGTGCTGTTCCATATTCCGACCTTTGTCGTTTTCATGATGGGCATTTCGAGTCCGGCTTCGTTCGTGAAGTATATAACTACCATGAACATCCTCGAGCGTATTCAGATCGTCATGTTTTCGGTCCAAGAGCTCGTTCTGAGCGGATTGTATATCTACGGCACGCTCAAAATGGCGCAGGATTCGTTCAATAGTCGGATTCGCAGGACGATTGTGTTGCTTATCACGATACAGATTGCGGCTATTTGTTGCAGTGCGCTGCTTATCATTCTGGATTTTACGGGGTATTATGTCCTCAAGTCGTTTATTCATTCGTTTGTGTATGCGTTCAAGTTACAGCTGGAATTCGTCATTCTGAATGAGCTCAGACGCCTTGTTACGCAGGCGCAATCGGGACCGGGGACGAATGAGAATGATTGTACTGTTTCCTTTCTTGAAGAGAAAGAATACGTCATCAGGAGGAAGGAATGAGGGGATGGACATGGAGATACAGCCTGTCTGATGGATTCCGCGGTTTTTTGTTTGTTTCAAAATTTGACGCATATGGATCACGGAAACTGAATTTACCTTTTGAAGGTCGAGGTCAGATTCCCATCAACAGATTTGATCCACACCATGCATGATCTTCGAGAGATCATTATACCTATATGCTGCGACACCACGATTTCGGGTATGGACTCCTGGTTTTTGAGCGAGCATAACGAGATTCGCGGGAAAATACCCAGAAAATCTCCATCCACAGTTCATTCCATCTCGTGCCAGGAGCTGGGAATGGGTTTTTACGATTTGGCGCAAATCAAACACAACGCTTCATTTTGTTTGGGGATCGTTCGTGACAGAACGTCGGATCGGCAGCTGCCATTTTAGACATTTTTCTAATGTCTGGTCTCAGCGACGTTCGGAATTTTGGAATCTCGATGCCATCTTGGCAGATAAACTGAGTTTGACCGAGACTCCAATGGCCAAAAGGCTAAACAAGCATCAGGGCTATGCTCCACGTTTCGCCCAATCACCAAAGGGAAACTGTAACAAATCGGTGCTTTGGCCCCTTGAACCCTCTACTATGTAGTAATACACTTAAATAAAGCCTAGCTATTTTTATTATTAACGTCTTATTCGGGCGGCCTGAACCTCCGGCTATACTCTCTTTGTCCAAGTGCAACACCATGAGGCTGAGACTCAAAAATAAAATAAGGGGATAGGATGATTAGGATCATAGAAGGACGTATAAATACAGTATCCAGATGACCCGGTAGTATAAATAATAAAGTAATTAGAATTGACTATGGGCTGGATTTTAGTCAAGCCATTTTCTACACCGTCTGCAAACATTATTTACATTTCTCTCGGAAATTTATCAAGTATTTCTTCAAATAATGGCGGATGTTGGTGATTTAGCATCTGAATTAGTAGGAGATGTTCTCTCTTCAGGGTAAGCGATTCATAACCATAATCCTACGATGCGGTCGCTAATTCAATCATAGAGATGCCCTCTCCGCTGCGGTTAAACTACTCGTCAAAGGAGGCGTGACAATCGCCGTCTTCTACCTTGACCGGCGAGCCTGTCGACAATTCCTCGAAGAAATCCAAACACTCTTCGTCCGACTGACCAAACTAGCTTACCTCACTCCATTGATACCTACCACACAAAAAGATGCCAAAACAGCCCAAATGGGATGGATCATGACGTCAGCCGGTGTGGATGAATTATTCTTCAATGTATACGCCGACATCAAAAATGCGCCGTATCGCTCCGAACTCTCAGCCGACCGACTCAAGACCTTCGGGGTAATGGAGCCGGTCGTCGTGAACCTCAACTCGCGTTCAAAAGGAACCCAGATCCGTAAGCGCCTGGGAGCGACATGGCCAGCGCAGCATCGTGAGCAGATGCTGCAACACATCAACCCATTTAAGTCTATGCCGACTATTGCGAAGAAGGATATGGGTCGGTTTGCGCGGGCTATGGTCCGGAAAGCCCTAAAATCGCCGGAACATACTGACCTCCTTCTCGCGCGCACCCTGGGACTGGCACAGTTCTGTGGTTTGGGGGAGGTGAGCCTGGCAGATATGATTGAATTGATGGTACATGCTTGCCATTACGAGAGTACCGCGAGACTATATCTTGCTGCCCTCCTTGATGTGCATTATACCGCCTTCACGGGGTATGCGTTAGTAAATAGCTTGAACGGGCAGGTACTAGGAAGTCTAGAGAACCCTATAAAGAAGTTCGCCAAACTAGCAGAAAACTTCTCTAGTTCTTTGGTGCAAATCGGCGTCGTGGAAAAAAGAAAGCCCCGAATCACCCACGCAGAGGACATGCTAAACGTCAAGTTCAAAATCAAGGGCGCAGCACGAGCAAAGCAAGGTGAAGCGATTTATATGATCTCCGGCTGGGCTGAAGCGCTTCGTCATCGACCGAAAAATCATCCGCACATGCGCTCGATGGCCAGAGATCTTACCGTCGGATTGGCGAAAGACGTGGGTAAGAGTTTTGTTCCTGCACCGTTGCTGAAAAAGATGACCGGTATGGGGCGCAATGTCTACAAACAAGATGTGCACGGGAACAACCTTTATTATTCCTCAGAACTGGAAACTGTTGAGGTCAGAATCAGGCGGACATCAGGCGGCCAATTAGTCGGCAAAATCTCGCAGTTTGGTGACTGGCGACCAGCTCCGTTCAGTGGACGAGGAGTGTACGGCGTGAGATGTGGATGCACTCAGGCCGACCCTGCAAAACTCATGACGGGGTCCAAGTTCAATGACTTCCCGCTGTACCATGTGTACAAACTTCGAGTGGGCGAGAAAATGCAGATTGAATATGATGACACGTTCTTTCACTGGACGGCGGGGGATTTGCCCATGATCCTCTTCTGGGCAAACGGGCATATTACGGGCACGTATATTCAGGTTGCTGGGGAGTGTCTTCATTGCGCGACGAGTCGAGCGTATGGCGTGGGGTGCAATCTCATCATAGCAGGGGGGTGGTGATCGTGATACCTAATTAGAATCTTGCTGAGTTGAATTGAGCGTAGCGAATAGTACTACTATGTACATTTCAGATGAGCCTGAGGAAGTTGGTAACTTACTGTAAAGAGAGAAGAAAGAAAAAAAGTCAATCAGTTCTTTTAGGGTTAACGCGCTAGAATGATCAGGGCTTAGTGCCCCACCCCTTGGCTCCACGACGTTTGTTTACTCGCACCGCCCGCGCTGACAACGGCTTCAGGAGTCAACAATCTGTTACGAATGAATGTCTGATCGATGTGGCCACGACTGATGCTTGACCTGACACACACGCATGAGATTATATCAAATCGCTTACCCTATCGTATTTCTGACCACTGAATTGGCACTTGCAACATGAGCCGTCGATAACGGAACGCCGCGCAACGTCACGATCAGTCCGGTCGACCTGATCGCATAACATATTGCAACACTTCCACATAATATATCGCAATGGCGCCCATATCGTCCCTAACAGAACCCATACTCCGCTTCGTCCGCGATCTCTCCTCGGCATTCATCTCTCTCTCCTCGTCAACACTCGTCACAAAGCCTTACCCGATACCAGAACCCGCAACCGCACCCTCCTCGTCTCTTGAAAATACGATACAAAAAAGAGCAGACCAAATCCTCTCTATACCCGCAACATATGCCTTCCTCGACACCTCCCCCACCTCCGGCACCGTGGTTGGTGCCGTCCTCGGCGTCGTCGGCGGCGTAGTCATCCTAGTCCTCGTGCTCTACCAAACCCTCGGCTGGGGCGACACGGGCGAAAGCATCGTCGTCGAAGAAGAAGTCAGCGAAGTCGATGTTGTGCGCACAGGTTCACGGCGCAGTACAGTATCTCGATCGCGATCAAATCGGCCGCCCGGGGGGCGTCGAATTGTGGAAGAAGAAATCGTCGAGGTGCGGGAACGGCCGCATTCGAGACGCAGATCAGACCTTGTTGATGATGAAGATGATGAGGTTGTGGTTATTGAGGAAGAGGCGACTACCGGTACATATTCGGATGATGTGGTGGAGGTGGAGGAAGAGGAGAGTAGTGTTGCGACGAGTCCTCGGCCGCCGCGCCGGAGGGGCACTGGGGGAAGTTATAGGAGGGTTGACCCGTTGGCATATGGAGGTGGTGATGAGCCTTACAGGCGGCCTAGTCGGCGATGAGCTGGGGGTTTCAAAGTTCTTTTGGCGTTTTTTTTTGGCGGGATTGATTGTGGCAATCGGCTAACTACACGATACGATTGATATTGGACAGCAACGCTTACTGGCAGATGATATTATGGACCAAACAGAATTGATATGTTAACATGTTTATATCCCTATTGTTTTTGTTGTCTTCCTATTTGTGTATATCTTTGCTTTCTACTTTAACTACCCACTTGTTTACTCCGAGGAGATTCCTAGCTTGACCTTATTTATATTGTATATAGTTCATAGATAATTGCATGAAATCAATATTAATGATCAGATGTGGTAAAAGTAGTCAAAGCCAAGGGCCAATTCATACACAAAAAAACACCGAATTCCGTTTTCGAGGCAAAATCAATATTCAAGAACCATCATACAAGCAATGTAAAGAACGTAGAAAAGTTCCAAGCCCAGACCGAGCATACGAAAAGCGCCAATTCACCTAAACCATCCCCAGAAGGATATCAAAACTTATCAAAACCGTTGCGTGTCATCGTGTAGGCCATATCAAAACAGAAGATCCCAATCTCACTATCATTATTGCCGTGATGGTTGAGCTTAGATGATCCAGAGGCAAAGATCAGCGCAGCAGCACAAAGCAAACGCAGCTGCTATTCCCGCACAGATTCCATCCGACGAACTGTATCCTCTACCATTCGGGTTCTGTCCATAGTAACCCTGTGGTGGGTAGCCCTGTTGATATCCCTGTGGCGGATAGCCTTGTTGGTAACCTTGTGGAGGGTAGCCCTGCTGATAGCCCTGTTGATATCCTTGCTGGTATTCAGGTTGATAGTAGCCTCCCTGAGGTCCGTATTGTGGCTGACCGGGCGAGAAGTATCCGTTTTGAGGACTGGAGTAGCCGTTTTGAGGCGGTGGGCTCTGGTAATATGGTGCTGGAGAGGGAGTGTGGTTCGGGGATGGATTGTATGGACCAGCGTCTTGATGGACTGGGGCCGGGTAGGCGGGTGGTTGATCCTGAAGAGTTGATTAGCATGACTCCAGTCTGGAGAGTGACGTGAACAAACATACCGGTTTGTTCGACATAATGAATCTGTGTTGATATCGTCTGAAGGCTTTCGAAATGAAGACCAGCGAGCGCAGCCGCTGAGATTGAAGTTGGGTAGTTACACCTCCGGGTGTCGACGGCAATGACGCGTACGATATAGTCAATGGGTTTGCGCCTTCCTTCTATGTACAATCACTAATATTTGAAAGTCAGTATTGCTTGGAATGTAGCTGCCGATTGAGAGATATGTCAGAGCTGGATTTTTACTCTTACCAATCTATAACCAGGCAACTGCAATAAAGCCGATTTCGGGGTGGCTATGATGTTCCACGCTTCTGTTTCAAGGGGCGCAGACGTAACAATCGACTACCAAACTCTCCCTGCAAATAAGTATATCAGAGGATGACGGTAGGAAGATAGACAGGCTGTCAATTTGCTCGATCTGGCGAATTTGGAAGAGAATGTTGGAAGGTTGATGGATGACAGAAGAGAAGAATGAAGGCGTTTGCGGAGTTAAGCCGATCATAGACGCCACTTCGTCTGAGGTTGAAGAGGAGGGGGTCTGATTAGCCAATCAGACTGCAAGATCGGCTGCCTCGGCAGCACCGCCACACAGATTACATGGCGTGCACATCCACCAATCAGATTGCAGTATTCGAGACCCAAATAGGAAGGACCCTACCCTCTTGCTCTTTCCTCATTTGGCTGTTCAGCTCACGTGAATGACAATAAACAAGCAGCTGAAGATGACTGCTCTTTTTAACCCCCTATTCATCGGAGATTCCTCTTTCAATACTACCCTGAAGGTTATCGCACTACATCAACTGTACATTGCATTGCTAGGTGAACCAGCTACATACTATCTACACTCTAGTATACTCCCGCTCTCTGACTATAAGCAGGCTGCGGCGATGACTCAATGCCTGTCAACGCAGTCAACACCGGCGTCGTGTAGGTAAGCTCAAAGCTGTCCACTTTCGCACCGCTACTCTCCTGCGCCCAAAGAGTGATCGCCACCCAATTCTCTCCTTGATAGTTCAAGATTCCTTGTGGAACGGGGAACTGCGTCTGGGGACCAAGTTGTGGAACGTATGTACCATACTGATATCCGTTGACATATAGTTGCACTCTGTATGAACTGCCACTGCTGTCGCCAAACGTGAAGTATACCGGGATGTCGTATCCTTGGGGAAGATCAAGAGTGAAGGAAGTTGAGTAGAAGCCTACGCCAGCCTGGCTGATACCGTCCAAGGGGCTCGATGTTTCCCAGTTGCTGCTTGGTGGGGATGGTTGATGCCAGCCCTGCCGTTCGGCATAGAGACCACCTTCATTCAGAGGTCCTCGAGCGAGGTCAACATAGTCCTCACCACCTAGATTGCCGGTGATTTTCCAGGTAACGTCGCTTTGGCTGTGTCCGGACAAGTTGAAGTCAAGAATGCCTCTCGGAGTTTTCATTGTCTCCGTACCAACAGTCCAGTCCTCCTCTAGGCCAGTATTTGAGGTGAGAATCGTGAGAGTATAGCTGGATCCAGATTTCAAGGTCGGCAGAGTGTAGGTCGAGGCCGCAGAATCATTGTTCGCATTGCCTGTCCATGATCCCAGGAGCGTTCCGTTCAACCATACGCTACTCCCGAAGCCGCTGCCACCGATGGTTTCAACGTAGAAAGTTTTCTCATTGCCGTTGGCTACGAAATGGCCACGGTAAAGCAGGTGACCGGTGTTGAAACCATAGTCGGAAGCGTAAAGTGATACAGACGTTTTAAGAGGATTGGCAGTGTTGTTGGTCCAGTCATGGTCGGCACTAACCCATGCACTGTCATCATACGTTGACTGGATTTCGGGCAGTGAGTCGACATATTTCCAGGTCAGTTTTGAGAAATCCGGCAGGCTGATCTTTGGAGCGCTATATTTCACACTCGCAGTCCAGAATCCGTTGGAAGTCTTGGTATGGCTGTATAGGACACCGTTGACGTACAAGCTGGTCGCGACCTTTGGCACGCCAATAACTTCAACGGTAGTTGTAGCATTGAAGTCGGCAGAGAGGTGCAATTCGCTCCCTTGGAGCCATGCGTATCGCACGAGATAGCCAGCGTTTACAATGATGGAGCTTGCAACTGTTTCCTGAGTGGTGAATCCGATGCTGCTATTCGATGTGCCGACTTGAGGTACCCAGTAGTCATACGCCGAGTTGCGATCTACAATGTCAGTTGTTGGTCGAAACGATACCTCTGATTAGAAGCTTACCGAGCAAGAATACGAGCAAATTATCCACCTTCACAATTCTGCGGGAGGAAGATACATCCCATGCTATGATTGCTTGGCCGTTTTGTATCTTTGTCGTCACACCAGACTTGGAACCATCGACAATGGAGATCTTTGCACCAGAAGACGAAGAAATAGCCAGCTCATGATGCTCACCAGCCCCACCGTACAGAACAAGCGCCTTGTAATCGGAAAATTTCTTCCATGTGAATACCTCCGCAGTCGAATACAAGATGTTCGTTCCTGCAACATCATAATCCGTAACATGGATCTTGGAATCACGGCCGTTCAGGGTCAAAGAGCCACCCAATTGAGGCAAGGTCATTGTACCAGCACTAGTCGGCACTTTGAGAGTATAACTGGTCGAATCTAGACTGGTATAATCCGCGTGTCGGACCACATAGAAGGATGACTTGGTGCTTCGACCGATCAAGGGTGTAACAGTCAACGCCGTTGTACTGGTGTATGTACCATTTGAAGCGCTGCCGGGAACAACGTCAAGGTAAGAAGGCGAAGCTTTGAGGAAATTTCCAAGCAGTTTCAGTTGACTGTATTTCTCGCGAGTGATGCTTCGAGATTCAGAGATTGCGGCACCATAGTCGTAGGATGTGTAGCCATCTGGGTAACCTAGGTTTCCCCAATTGGTGCCACCAAATGTCTTGACAAGTCAGATACCAAGAAATCCATAGTGAAGTATGTTGCTTGAAAGACTCACCATATACAAATTCAAGAACGCAACACCAGCCGCAATGTTATTCTTATAGAAAACCCTTTCGAATTCCGGACCGAGCAAAGCAACACAATTCTCAAATCCGCTGCCTTGCCACGGGTCGAAAGCACCGCCTTGGAACTACTATTGTCAGCGCTCACTTTTCTCATGTGTTCGTGCATGGGTAATGTACCTCGACAAGGGAGAACGGAGTAGACGGGCTTTGCTCGACATGGTCTTCACGGAAATACGTCGGTAGACCACCAGATGGCCATGTCGATGGGTTTGCCTATGCTTTTAGTCAGCAAGAAGGGGTCTAGTAATCTTTTCACAGAACATACGCAATCAAATCCTAGCCTATAGCAACATCAGTACGACGACTTTTCCAGCGGCATTGCAGGAACTTAAAAGACTCACGGGTAAGAGTCATGACCATAAATATCAACAGCCCCAACCCCTGATCCAGGCGCATTATGTCCACCAGCCCATGCATCATTACTAATAAACGGTATAATAACCCCCGCATTTCTGGCAGTATCCATAATATCCTGCATATACTGCGCGTCATCTGAGTAACCGGTGGCGAAACCCGAGTACTCATTCTCCGGCTGGTAGAGAATAATGGGACCGCCTTTGGTGATTTGGTTTGCGGCTATTGTTGCACCGATGTGGTTTGCATAACTGATCTATTCAGTACACTTTTGTCTCGCGGGATAAATATATGTTACTTACTTCTCAGTAGCATCCCAATATCCCGGATCCCTCGTCCGCAATGTCCCATTGACTCTCTGCAACCAACCCGGAAACCCACCACCGGATACCTCAGCGTTGATATACGGACCGGGACGAGCAAGTAAGTAAATTCCAGCTTGTTTTGCGGCATCAAAGAAAGGCTGCAGATCAAATATACCGTCGGCGCGATAACTGCCTGGTTTACCTTCCAACAAAGCCCAGTCGACATAGAAGGAGACGGTGTTGAAGCCGAGGGCTTTGGATTTTTGGAAGATGTCGATGTAGAGAGATGATACTGGTAGCCTTGATTCGGGATAAGATGTTAGAATGAACAGAAAGTTGGCATGGAATTGTAGGAATGGGAAAACATACCGGAATGGATGGACTTCACCAGAGAATATCATCAATCTTTCTCCATGGATGTAGAGCGATTGATTATCCCAGGTCACCTAGTCCAGTCAATACATCCCAGCCAGACCCCAAACCCACTCAAAAACAACATCTAGAGTTTAAAAACTTACAATATCCTGCAACAAAGCCCTCTGCTCAACACCACTATTCTCAAACACATTCAAAGTACCCCCACGATGCGAAACAGCTCTTCCCCAGACCTGCCCCGAAAGGCACGCCAGAGCCACAGCCGTAGTCTCAAGAACCTTCATAATCGATACTGCCGGACTTGTCGAATTGCCAATTGCTTGACCCAGATAATCCGAAAATCCTTCCAAACATGGGTACATCATTGCTATTTATTACCACCACTGCACTGCATAAATCTTCTCTCAACGGTTACATCAACCACAAATAATTACCCGAGCAAAAGTATGTAGTAATAACAGAATGTTGCCGATCTTAACTCGAAACAAGCATTCAATTAAAATCAAGGGATAAATTCGGACACGTACGTAGCTGATTCGACATGTGTTTTCACCTCTAGGTTACCGGGCCCAGGTGGCTGTCGATCACTCCAGTGCGGGGGAAAAGCGTGTGCATTAGTTCGCAAGTAGTTTAATTTAGGACTGTATGCTCATTGCACGGTTTCGATCAAGCTTCCCTTTTTTTGGCCTTGAGGGAAATTTTCCGTCGGGTGTTTATTAAACCGAGGAGGGATTATTGATGATGCAATTATTGATTAGGGGAAGGTATTATTGCTGGTTTCGGGTATCTCTCCGGCGAGGAGTTGTAGCTCTTGCTAATCGTGATGGGAGATATAGTAGACATAAGTGCAAATGCCCACGGTCCGGGCAAGACTGGAAAAATTTTTCCGTATGCTCATTCGATCAACAGCTTCAGTTATTTTGTTCTTTATGACAGTCAAAGAAACATCTCCTAGCATAACATGATTCTGCGTTTCCCCGCATCAGCCCAATCGGGTAATTTCACGTAACCTTCCTATTTGGGAAACCCCTTGCAAGGATTCGTGTTTTCGCCGTTGCACGACGCCGAATGCTTATTTTCTGGCAGGTATGACGATAGAGTGTCTCGACTTTTATTACAAGAAGGTGACATGTCACTTTCTTAATGTTGCGCAGTAGAAGGTACTAGGTAGCCGCTGCATCCGGCCTGCAAGTCGATGTAGACCTCTAACAGCTTGCAATGCAAGGGTTGTTGCCATGCTTAAAAGCGTCGTTTACTTAACCTCGTAAAATTACTTCACAATTCAAGTAGAAAGCAATTTATTGCGCCATTCAGTCCGTATATAGCATCATAGCATACGGAAGATGAAGGCTCGACACCGCACATACTCAAAGCAAAGATTGAATACAAATGTAATAACTCAAAAAAAAAGGTATGCATATTATTAGTGTGAATTAAGGATTCTATCCTCCGACTGTTCCCTGCTCCCAGATAGTACTGCTTTGTGAAAATGGACGTCAAAATGTTATTAGCCGTGTATGCATTCCAATATCTGGTTTCCCCCTCAATCATGCAGAAATCTCTTGTCTTGCGAGAATGCTAAACATATGTACCGAGTATCGGGATGAGGTTTGGTGATGCAAGTGTGCAAGGGCGTAAAATGGGCGGTGTGCAAGCTACCTGACGGTAACGCAGGGTATTGATTTGAAAGCTCTAGTGAATAGATAGCCAAGATTGAAGAAGAAACGGATCATGAAGGTCAATTTTGACAATTACTCAAAATCCTTCTCCCGCACATCCTCATGAGTCTCGTGCTGTCCATGCCTCGACAGCGACAAAGATGGCGTACGAACGGATAGGTGCACATCCGTGTCTCGCAGATTCTCTCCTGCTTGTCGAACATGCTCACCGGTGTGTCGCAAATCCTCACCCGTATGGCGCAAATCTTCTCCCGTATGGCGTATATCATCCGCCGTATCTCTGAGATGTGCGCTAGTATCTCTAACCTGGTCTCGCGCGCCGGACACCCGTTGCCCTAAGTTATGAAGCTCGTCTCGAAGGTGATGCTCCGTCTCGTTGCGTGTCCCCTGAAACCGCTGTCCCAAATTCCGCAACTCATCACGAAGATGATGCTCCGTCTGATCGCGGTGACCCGCAATCGCGCCTTGCACCGCACTCTTAGCTTCCGCCAGCAAACTACCCCGTGGCCGAAGACTCGACAGATTCTCCAAACCGCCTCTTTTGCCACCACTATCTGAAGCCCCGGCTTCCATCTGCGTACGAACCTCTTCATACATCTTCTCAATGTTGTGAATCTCATCCTCAACGTTCAATTGGCAACCTTCCAGACAGAATTCTCGTTCTCGCTGTTCAATATACTCGCGAATCTGACTCCAGGCTTTTTCTATATTCCTCTCTTTATGCGGAAGGCCGGAGCCGCGTAGGTAAGTCAAAATACCTGCCATGATCGTGTTGATAGCTCCAAACGCCGTCACGGCACCATGCGGACCGCTTGCGGCGCCAATAGCCGTCAATGCAGCGGCAACCACAATCTGGATGCCCAAACATGTGTTGATCAAGATGTTGAAAAAACGATAACGGGATGCAGCGGCTTTTTCTGCAGTGACGATTCGCGTGTAGATTCCGACGTTGGGTGCATGTCTGGGAGAGAAGAATCCATGATTTGAAAGCACAGGGACTGAATCAATACCCGTCAAGGATCTGAAAATCAAAAGTTTGTTGTCTGCAGGAATCAGGTTATGTGTTTGGTGAAGATTGTATATTTGACTGATCCGTTCTCGCTCGTCTAGTGGTAACGACGGTGGCGGTTGATTTGGCGGTTCAAAATGTGTTGCGCCAGCAGTGGGGTATGGCTGTGTAGGTGGTGGAGGGTGTACAGTATTATGTATCCCTTCAGAAGGGAAGCCCTTTTCTTCTCGGTCAAAGGAGAACAATCGACTCATGGCGCGAGCTGAAGTGAGGGAGAACAGCCGTCTGTAAAGAGGTACACGAGAAGAAGGCTGTCTGTCAGGCTCCATGCACGCAACCGGAGCACTGCCGATGGATACACAGACTGGCAAGGGAAAGATGCAGGTTTACAACCAGAAAATGCAGAGCAACACAGACTTTGGGAGAAAAAAAGAGGTGCGAAAAGGGGACGTGTAAGAAACACGCGAGTGAATAGAAGAAGGAAAAAAAAGAAACGAAGCTGTCAACATCCAGACTGGCTAATCAGTCAGGGCTTCCCGTGCTGCATGATGCAACCGAGGAGTCGAGGACACCTTCTTCTCTTTAGCGTGTGTTATTCTATGTCTTTCTTCTGTGGGCAGTAGCATAGCTTGACTTTGACCTCTTGATGCTTGGGCCGAGCTAATAAAAGTTTGCTCAACCCGGCATATTTAGTCATGAACTAGTCACTCGGCTCTGCAGAAGGTCATTCGAACTACACCTTCCCTGAACCAATCAACACGTCCTGTATAGCATTGTCGCAATGAACCTTGACAGAGCTGGTCGACGATCAGTCCATCCCAGACCACAAAGCACCATCCTAGACTCCACTGACATGGGCATGTACGGGTCAAAGCCCCGTCTGGCTCCTCGAGGGTTGTGTCACAAAGTGTGCAGAAAAAGCACTAAAGTTATGCAGTCTGGCAGTAATGAACCACTGGGAATCCCGTTCTAAAAGACTCCGGGACCTGTCAGAGATACTAGACTACTAGTATTAGCCTATTTAGCTTTTCAGGCTCGGAGTATTTTTCTCCACTGGAAGAAGATTAGACGGACACCCTTGTAACTCTTCAAGCTGAAATCACGGCAGATCATGTATTTGGCAACAGCGTACTGTAAGCGAGTCTGGCGATCTCTCTGAGTAAACCCTGGCATTTCAGCCAGCCCTCAAAAAACCAAGCAATGAACAGGACTATCCGCACGGCTTCGCGGGAGGTATAGAGGGGCAACTAAGCCTAGGGCAGTTAAGATCTGGGTGTTCGGTGGGGAGAATTATTAGTGGATGCGGTGCCCAGGGGGGGGACGGCGACAACAGCGGCGCTAAAACTAAAATTTGAGTGTTACATGAGCAGTGCGCTTCTTCTTGGCAGTTCTGATCAAGTATATACCCATGGTGATCAATGGAGTTGAAATGAGGGAGATGTCAGGATTGGTTCGACAGCGGGATTGCCCGCGATCGTATCTGTGGATTAAAACTCCGTAGTATCATATGGATCTTGTTAATCCGGTTTATTCGAACCATTCTACACAGAGTGTTCACAGTTCAGTGTTCACCTCGAGTGATAGTTACCTAGGTATAAAATGAGTGATTATACCTACCCTTCGGAAAGCTAACACAACCCAACATAGATCCCTGCCTTAATCACAAGATAAAAACAAAGAAAAAGATTCGAAAAGAAGAGACGAGACAATATATGAACCGCATGACCTTACTCTCTGTTGCCTCTGTTGCACCAAGAAAAAGCCACCGAGTAAGTAAAAAGTTGGCAGCGAGAGAAATCACAGAGCGAAGAAATGCAGCGGAATGGGACTGGAGTCTGGATCAGCCACCATGCACCTAAGAGTGTCTAGGACAGGTTGATCCTTGAGTTAGTTCGCTTGAGCATATGTTACAAGAAAGTAGTTTGTACTGTGTAGGAAGTACATTCAAGCATAAAATCAAATAGAAACCTGCTCTCATGATCGCGACCAGAAAGTAAGACTCATTTTGTGTGTGAGCTGCCCAATGGTCTGTCTACCGTTTACCTCTTTCGGCGCATCTCGTTCGGAGTATGCTACGTATGAATACGAATTATGTACATGCACTCCGTAAATAAGAGCATCTAGATCGAGCGATATTGATCAATAAATTGATTGGTCGATCGCATGCCATTGGTCGATGTATCGTTAACGTGTTTGCTTCTTTCCTGGTCTCGTGACTGTATAGCCCCTAAGGAGGTAGATGAGGTAGATGCCCAGCGTCCAGCACTATTTAACTACAGCTTTTTCATCGAAGCACCTTTCTGTTGTTTGCATCGAATAATAATGATCACTATGCTACAAATCGTACTGCAATGCTTTCCGGAGAACACATACACGATGTGTTCATTCGCCTTTCTGGATTTTCATGCCGTTGACCAGTCATATATCGAACCCTATGAGAATGCAGAAGAAAACCAAAATTACATAAAAGTAAGAAGATATGAAGAAGCACCTAGGTCACGTTTTCACATTTTCATGCCAGCTATCAGCACCAAAAAAAGTTCGAACCAAAACGTGATGAAAAGGAGGAAGGGCGAAAATAAAAAACATAGACAAGAAAAGAAAGCCCAACTGTAAAACGAGTCGGAAATACTTTTCGGATGTAGAGATAATCAATCCTCTCACATCAAAGTCAAATCGATCATAGGAAAAGCGAAATAGGTGTCGGAGCACAAACATGAAGTAAGGGTAAGACAGGAGACAGGTTAGAGGAGTTGAGATGAGAATAATATGCAAGCAAAAATAGAAATTAGGGACAAATGAGATGAAGATACAACAAATATATCTTGATCAAAGTTTCGCTCAAGTGTACTCGGGTAAAAATGGGGGTGGCTCTTCTGAATGCGCAATATGCAAGAAAAACACGCTTTCTTTTAGAAAGATAACAAGTATGCAAACACGGCGTCGTAGAAGAGGTAAGTTTACCAGAGGTCAATATGTGGGTTCCGATTTATTCAAACTGGTTAGGTCGGTGGGAACGAGATGGTGTGTCCCTTACTCGGCGTCCTCGATAGCAGCTTTCTTGAGCTCGTCGGCGGCATCGTCAGCACCATCCTTCTCCTGCTTGGCTTCTGCCTCGGCGGAAACGTGGCCGTTGACACCGGCGTTGGTCTGGGCAACCTTCTTAGCGTGGTCGGTAGCACGCTGGGATTCTTCCTCGAGACGCGCAATTTCTTCCTGGGCCTTCTTGATGTTCTGCTAGATGTTAGTGGTTGCTCAAAAATATTACGCAATACTTAAACGTACCTCCTGAGTTTTGGCGGCCTGATTCTTCTTCCATTCGGTAATCTTAGCAGCCAACTTCTCCACAACAGCGGGAACATCAGCCTGGCTCATGGGCTGATCAACCTTGACCTTGGCGAAATCTTCAATAACACCAAAGCTGAGATTGAACTTGCCCTCGGCAGCAGGAGCAGGAGAAGCATTGCCACCCTTCTTGCCCTTCTTTCCCTTCTTACCGCCGGTACCGACAAAGTAGTCTTCCTCGTCCTTCTTGACAACCTTCATACCCTTGATCCCCGACTCATCTACGGTACGTCCAACCTCAGCACGGAAAGCACCGCCTGCAGTCCTCTTGTTGTCGTCAAGACCAAGAGAAGCAAAGTCGTAGTTAGGGTTGAAGTGGCGGATAAGTCCCTGAGCAGTCAAAATCTCGTCGGTGTAAGCAAGCTGAGAAGCCTCCTCCAACTTCTTGTCGGCAATCTTCTTCTTCTTCTCCCGCTCGAAAGCTTCACGCTCGGCCTTTTGGCGCTCTCGGCGAGCACGCCAGACCTCATCCTCGTATTCTTTGTAAGCCTTGCGCTCCTTGTAGTAGGTGTCCTTGAGCTCCCGAATGGCGGTGAACTTGGCTTGCTGATCCTGCTGCAACTTGGTACGCTCGTCCCGGAGAGAGTTGAGATTCTTGAAAGCGGAATCCTGTTCAGCCTTGATAGAGTCGAGCTCTTGCTGGATCTCGTTGTACTTGTCGCTCAAAGCACGGGCCTCGGGGTTGTCAAGAGTCTTCTTCAATTCAGCGATCTGCTTCTTCAAAGAGTCGATGTTCTTTTGACCGTCGTCCAATCCGGCAAAGTTCTTTCGCTGCTTACGCAAGCTGGAGATGTCGGAGAGGGCCTTCTTCTCATCAACCAAGCGCATGCTACCAGAGTCGACTTGTTTTTCCAAGCGAGCAATTTCCTTGTCAATCTCCTCGACATTCTTGAAAGCGATCTTGCCGCGAGAGTTGTTTTGCTCGGCAACACGGGCCTTGAGGGTGGCATCAAGAGCATTGAGCTTTTCCTGAGTGCTAGAACGAGCAGATTTGAAACCTTGTTGCTTTTGGCGGATGGCAGAGAGCTCAGCACGGAGTTCCTTTTGTCTCTTGGCAGCAGGCGAGTCCTGGTTGTTGGGCTTTGCGCTCTCGATCTTCGTCTTGATTTGGTTCTATTGATTGTAGAATTAGTACTCGCCTAAATCAAGTACGGAGTATAACCAAAAAGCGCACCAATTTCTCCTGAGCAGCAGTATGTTCCTTCTCGGCTGCAGCCAAGTTGGCCTTGTAGGTAGCCTCATCGGGTTTTGTGGGCCGAGTCTTCTGCCCGACAGCAGCGTCTGTGGCAGTGGAAGCCATTTTACCGTACCGTCGACCTGGCAAGAAAAGAAAAGAATATCAGTAAAGGCGTGGATTAGGGCTTTGTGACAAATCGCATGAGGCTTAAGTGCCGATGAGAGGTCGTGTGCAGTCAGTCATTTTGGATGATGGGCATTGGACGAATCAAAAACGAGAAAAAATCATCCACTGATGTGACGCCAGTGAGAGCATGAACGTACCGACCAAGAAAGTTCAAACAACCAGAAGTGACAGAAAGGAGTCTCAGACGACAATTGCCAATGAGGGATCTCGCAAAGGACAACAAAGTACCTCACAACTAACTCAAGCAATTATTTTTCCCGTTCGCTTCGATTCTAGCCTCTTCCGACACCGCCTGCGCTTATTTGGTTTTAGCGCCCGCTTAGCTGATTGGAAGTTCTTTCTCTTTTTCGCCGATCCTGACGACTGAAAATAATTCTGTTGACTTTACGACTACCCTACCAACTTACGAACGAGCTGGCATACTGAGAAAATTGTGGCCGCATTTATACTTTTACTTCGAACTAAGAGAACCGAAAAAGAAACGTCGTACTCTGTCCTCGTCGATTTGATCCCTCGACTGCGCCGCACCGGTGCCTACAACAGTCAATATGGAGGAAGACACCTCATCAAGCAGCCAGGAGGCTCGAAATGAGATGGCCAGACTCTGGCGTACATGGCGCACAGTCCACGAAATGCTACGAGATCGGGTAGGTGAACACAGCATGTCGCTTTTTTATTCAGTGGCATGCTAACATGCGATTGCTTCTGCTCTCCAGGGCTACGAAATGTCTGAAGAGGAACTAAAAATCGATCTTCAAGACTTTGCAAATAAATTCGGCGGCCCAAATGGATTCCCTAGGTATGCTTTACCGTGCATGAAATCTGATAGTAAATTATCTGACATTTGACTCGACTCTCAGCCGCGAGAGAATGACAATCGCTGCCATCCCCTCCGAAGCCATGAAAGCCAAATACACCCCTCTCAAAAAACGCCCAACCGACCCCGACCCAGTCCCCGACTGCGGCCAAATATTCGTCCAATTCTGCGAAGATACTTCGGGTGTCGGCGCCAAACAGGTGCGCGCATTCAACCATCTCGTCGATGAAGGGAACTACCACTCCGGCATATTCATTACTCGAACAGCCATTTCGCCCTCCGCCGTTCGTCTACTCAACAGCGCTATCGGGCATATCTGCGAACATTTCCAAGAGTCCGATTTGTTGGTTAATATTACGCACCATGAACTTGTGCCTAAGCATGTGCTTTTGAGTGCGGAAGAGAAAGCGCGCTTGTTGGAACGGTATCGTCTCAAGGAATCGCAGTTACCGAGAATTCAGGTTTCGGATCCTGTGGCGCGTTATTTGGGGTTGAGGAGGGGTCAGGTTGTCAAGATTATTCGAAAGAGTGAGACGGCTGGTCGGTATGCAAGTTATCGCTGGGTTATTTGAGCTCCTTAGTGTCGGAAAGGATTTTTCGAATACGCACGACTCTACAAAAGCAGCATTACACACAAATCGACTCGAATGGCAGAGCCAAAAAAAGAGAAAACATACAACAGCGTGGCGTATCGGCGCAATATGGCAAATCTTTCTTATCAAGTCAAAAGCAAGGCATTTGCAGAACACAAATTGGCCTTCTGGGCTTGGACTGGTTGATATCAAAGTCTGATCACTCAAATGCTATTATTTGAATATACACATGTAATTTAGGTTGAGTGGATGGTTTGGTTGGTTGCTTCTTGAATAGAATCAAGCTTTTTTTTTCTTTCGGATTTCTCCCTTCAAACTTGGACGTTTCAAATGTTGGATATGTACATCTATGTCCATCTGGGCAGGTTATCATAAGAGCATAGCTGGCAGTAAGTCATAATTATCAGCAAAGTAATCATTATGGTATAAGTATATACATATACAAAAATGCTAGATACATAAACAAAATGATGGGTATATCCTCCAACGCCAGCGCTAAATAAATGTAAAATCTTGAGTCTTAAATCATGTCCACCCAAAAAGCAAAAAATAAAAACGAAAAGAATCTCTAGTTCATCGAGATGCATAGCCGTAGCTGCTGTCGCGCATGGACAGAAATAGATAAGGTTAATGTTCGTGTTGTATGTCGCTTTCGTTTGAGTGGTATGTTGTAGTAGTAATTTCTGATATGGTTCGTGCGCGTGTTATGAGGCCGCCTACATCTTGTAGGAATATCTCTGCACCAGGGTGATGGACTTGATCATTTTCGGGAGTTGGGGCTGCGTACTGCGGGACACGAAAATGGATTTGGGCAGGATGAGAATGTGTTGGACCAATAGGTTCGGTTTGATGCCGAACAAGCTCTCCAGGATTTGACTGTGGATGTAACAGCTGAGGCTGCCGGGGTGACGGCGAATCGTCCAACAGACCGCCCACATCGTAGAATGAGACACTTCGTCGCGGAGCCTTAGGGCTCATCATTGGATCATTGATATCTGCAAATGAAGGCGGGGGTAGAGCTGTCAACGTCTTACTTGTCGTCGAACTACCCGTCATAGCATAATCCTCTATACTCCTTGAATCACTCTGCGACCTGTCATCGCGCTGATGCTGATGATGAGAGAATCCCTTGAAAACAGGCGCCGGACGCATGGTATTCTGCTGTGTAGCATACAACTCCGGATCGAGTCTGATACCTAGCCCATTGACCAGATCTGCATCACTGCCCCAATGGTGTTTGGTGATTGTAGCTCGTCTGATGGATGTATGGTCGACGCTGTCAATCACCGAAAGTGAGCCTTCTACTCGTCTGTATTTCGGCTTCTTAAGGCCCCTGTCGCGGAGAAATGAGCCAATAACCACAAAATTAGAGATAAATGTAGCAGCGAGAATCTCCAATGAGGCGACCAGAGATCGAAAGTTTTGGATTCCGTTATTTTGAATGACTGATGGTACTCGGTATCCCGTAATGGCGACTAGGAGGAGGGATGAAGCAAATAAGATGGTGAGCTGAAACTTGCGCGAGACTGACATCGCCGAAGCCAGGAATAGTGATACAGGGAGGACGACAAGGAATATATCGGTAAGAATGTCGCACACGCCCATTGTGAGCAAGTTGGCATATCCCAGCCTGCAATACGGACCGGGGTCGGGTGTGACCTGCCAGTAGTGCGAAAAGGGGTGGCATTCGACCAAGGTTGCAATGATGACAGCTGCAAGTGTACTGGCGAGGAAATACTCGATTGATCGGAGTGCCACTTGGAAGGTCCTAGTCCAGACCATGCCGGTGAGTCGTCTAAGGAATTCACAGACGGTGTATTTGGCCATCCAGATGCTGTACACCAATTAGCCAGTGTTCTTATTCCGCGAAATTAATGGAAAATGGAAGTCCTCACTAGACTGCATAGAATATCCTCGCCGCCAACACCAGCCGACTACCAATCTCCCTGTCTCGAATGTCTGCTTCTGACAATCCCCCCGTTTTGGTATTATTTGTCCCCCAGATCAACACCAAATGAACCAGCGTCATCCTCGCAACTAATGGCACGACAGCAACCATCATGACCTTGTCCTCGGTGAAAAATCGATTTGTCCGACGATAGCGGCCGAATATCCGTATGCCGATGATAACCAAGGACGCGGCAGTACACCACCAGCATACCAGCAACGTCGGATTATTTTGCAGCGCAGTGCGCGGACTCGGCGGGATATGGTTGTAAATGTCTCTGGCGAAGAGCGAAGTTGACATGGTCACGTCCTTTCCCTCCTGCTGGGAAAGCGCTAGCCCGGGTAAGGGTAGGTACCTTCCCTTAGGTATTAGTATTGCGCAGGTCGCCTCCAACGTCCGCACGGCTGGAATCCATCAGTGGTGTGGAAATTTTCCGGTCGGCGTAGGATGTGTTTATATCGGTAAAATGCAGGTTAGGATGCTGCCAAACCGTGGCCAGAGCCCCTATATTCCCTCCGCAGTGGTCTATAGATAGCAAAACCCCAACATATACAACCAACAAAGACCAGTGAGATAGCGATGCCCGGTCAATATGCTTTGTATATTCAACGACGCAAGATCCAGGAGTACAAAAGAACAAGAAGATGAAAGGACCCGACTAGTATTTTAGTATTCCAGACCGTCTGTAGATAACCTCAGTGATTGCGCGAAAAGCCTCGCGCACATGCTAGTTGATTCGAGGATGCGGCCGGCCAGGCGTAACGGGCTCACGAGACAAATAAGTACTTATAGATAAGTAAATGGCGCTAAGCAATCGTAAAATGGAGCCAAAGGGGAAATTGAGCCTTTGAGGCGAAGCGAGTTGAAAGGGTACGAGTCATTTACCCAATATTGCCAGCTAAGACAGCTAAGAGGGCAGCCAAGTCACTTACTGCGTGTTTGTGTTGCCAATTTGCGGAAGATAACGAGTTGGTCGGTGAGGGTTTTAACTCTCATGTTTCCCCTCAGTAGACACCAGACACTGCCAGACAAAAGCAAAGCTGCCATTGAATTTTCTTGGATAAGCGATCCTTCGTTATCCGATCGATCCACACGCGCTACCATATCAAGACTAACAATGTACATAGTAAGGCTCGTATAAGTACCGTCACGCGAAAAGCTGTTGATAATACAATCGATCTCGTATTGAAAGTGGAAAGATAGAGTTATCTACTTTGATCATTGGCTGATTGGCCATTATTACAGTAACATACCCGTAAATTGTACTCGGAGAATTAATTACCAACAAAAAACCACGCATTGGCCGTGGGGTATGAGCGTATCAGCGCTGCAGCAGCCAATCAGATCCTGCCGCCACGTGCCAACCCGCCATTAGGGAGCCGCGGCATGCGATGCCAAAAACTCTAATTGACTGTATGGGCTGGCTGGTAATTACGTTACATACTTGCCCACGTATTGTTACACGGATTCTTCCGATGTTAGAGTCAGGGACTAAAGGGGCAATAAGTCGATATCCATGGATCTGCTGGATTATCACATGATTTCTGTCAGAGACTGAAGGATTGCATATGCTGGTAGATGTCAGCATATTCTTGGGTTGATGGCAGAGTACTTCGATGGGGCGCAGTAGAACACGTCTTGAGCGTATGTATTCAATTTCCGGCTTATCACAGCCCTGGAGTGCGTCTGTAACTAGTAAACCGTCTACGTTTAGGTTTTAGCTTTGTCTTTAGACTGGGTGTTTATTGGCGATTTCTTTTCTACGCTTAGAATGGTTAAGCTTTGGCAGCCTGGCTTGGTTAGAGGGCAATGCAGCACATACATTTGTATAACAAACGGGGCTGAATGCAATTTAGTCAAGACACCGAGTCAGGAAGACTGAATTAAAGCCCTGGTTGAGACGTATCTCATGATGATTTGCATGTTTGACTTTCGAGGCTTGCTGACCACGCTGACTTGTACTCCGTCGGCCATAACTGACTCGATGGGTAGGTTAGGGCTTTGGTTGGTAGCCACGTCTCTCTCACCGTGTTGTCTCGTTTGACTTCTTTATCACAGCCTCGAAACCCTAGGCTGATCGTCAATGACCTTTGTGCGATTTAGAATCTGGAGTGAGCCTGACCCAGATAGCCCATATGATCTGCATCCTTTGTAAGTAGAAGATCTAGGAACTGTGAACTGAGGAAGTACATACAATCATATACAATCACATACAATCACATACTTCTTAAGGTTAAGAGAAGAAGAATGCAATCAGAGCAGACATCTTGTCTCGATGCCTAGAGCCAACAAGGCACCAAGGCAACAAACCTGACATAAGCAAGATGTGGGGCAGCATGTCTTCGCCGTTAAAGCTTTCGATAAAATCTCAGAATCAGCGACACAGCTACAAGCAAGATATACTCTGTGCAACCCACGTATCAATTCACGATGGGTAAGGGCAAGAAGGCAAGATCATAATCCCTCGAGAGATATATATTGATTTTGATATCATCAAACCGAGTCCGTCATCGCTAACTCCGGTCGCAGTTCGCAAAGAAAGGCGCCGCCCCAGCCAATCGAGGACGTGGAAACTGGACGGAGATAGTCAAGAGCAATGAGAAGTACGAAGGCTACTATAACGACCATGGGCTCATTCCAAAAGAAGAGCAAGAAGCTTTCTGGGCTGCATTGAGAAGAGAGCTTCCTGCTAGCTTTCGCTTCACGGGCTCCCGAGGGTACGTCATGATTTATTGTCGCTGGCGCACTCCGTATACACTAACAATGGCAACTCTCATAATAGACATGCGATTGCTGTCAAGAAAACACTCGTCGATTACCACATCCCGCAAATCACCTCCATCACATATGAAGGCAACGTTGTCGAGCCCCCAAAGCCCGTTCCGTGGTACCCTGATCAATTGGCATGGTTTATGACGACTCCGAAAAATGTCATCCGACGATTCCCCCCTTTCTCGTCTTTCCAGAAGTTCCTTGTTTCCGAGACAGAAGTGGGCAACATTACGCGCCAGGAAGTCGTGAGCATGATTCCGCCTCTTTTCCTCGACGTCAGACCCGGCATGACCGTACTTGATATGTGCGCCGCGCCCGGAAGCAAATCTACACAGTTGATGGAGTTGTTACATGCTGGAGAAGAGGAGAGCGTTCGTAAGGCCGCTGCCGAGATTGAGCAAGGCACTTACGATCCGTCGAAATACCCAGAAGGACTGAGAGATGATGGCCGTACCACTGGCCTTCTCATCGCCAACGATAGCGATTACAAACGAGCACATATGTTGATTCATCAGATGAAGCGACTCAACTCTCCGAACTTGATCGTTACGAACCATGATGCGACTTTCTATCCGTCGCTCAAACTTTCCTCGCCTGCCGGGGAAAAGCAGCCCAATGTCTATCTCAAATTTGATCGTATTTTGGCGGATGTCCCTTGTTCCGGAGATGGAACAACAAGAAAAAACCCTAATATTTGGTCCGACTGGAGCCCTAGTAGTGCGCTCGGCCTACACTCAACTCAAATGCGTATTCTCGTTCGTGCTCTCCAGATGCTCAAAGTCGGTGGACGCGTTGTCTATTCTACATGCAGTATGAATCCAATTGAGAACGAAGCCGTTATTGCTGCAGCTATTGAGCGCTGTGGTGGTCCCGACCATGTTGAGCTCATCGACTGCAGCAAGGAACTGCCAGACCTAAAGAGAGTTGATGGATTGAATACCTGGAAAGTTCTAGATCGCGACAGTCGTACCTGGAACAGCTGGGAGGAAGTCGAAGAGCACCGAAAGAACGAAGGGATTACTGGACTCGGTCGTTTAGCAGCGAGCATGTTCCCTCCGACAGAGGATTTGCATCTCGAGCGCTGCATGCGTGTCTATCCTCATTTACAAGATACTGGTGGCTTCTTTATTACAGTTCTAGAGAAAAAGAAAGAAATCCGAGCCAAGCCAGAGGACTCGACAAAGGTAATTCCCAAAGCCTCAGTTGCCGCTGTGGTCGAAGAGTTGGACCAGAAGAACCGCAACGGCAATGGTGGATCCATGGACAAGATCGAAGGGCTCGACGATATCGTACCCCCTAGCGAGGACACAAGTGGAAAAGACGCCACTGTAGCTGAATCTACCCACCAGCCTCCATACAAAGCAACTTTGGACGAACCGTCTTCAAACAAACGACTGGCTCCTGAAATGGAAACCCAGATGCCAGTCAAGCGTACGAAGCTTGAAGATGGTACAGAGGCTATCGTGGGTGACCGACCAGTGCACTTCCCTCCTCCATCCGCTGTGGAAGGCCAGGAGGATACTACCGACTTCCCACGCGCGGAAGAGCCCAAGCCGAACCCCAACGCTAGGGCGTCGAAAAAGAAGCCGGGTCAACCATTTGAGGAGCCTTTTACATTCATCGACGGCCAGCAAGAGGAGATTGTAAATATCTTCAAGTTCTTCAACATCTCCGATCGGTTCCCTCGGGACCGATTCATGGTACGAAATGCTGCGGGCACTCTCAGCAAGACCATTTATTACACCAGCGCACTAGCACGAGACATTTTGGCTGAAAACCAGGGACGAGGAATCAAGTTCGTACATGGTGGAGTAAAGATGTTCGTCAAGCAGGACGCTCAACGACCGAATCAGTGCCAATGGCGCATTCAGACTGACGGGCTGCAACTAGTCGAGACCTGGGTCGGGCCTGAGCGCATAGTTACATTGACTAAGAAGGAGACACTACGAATTCTGTTGAAGGAGTTGTTCCCTCGCTTGGACAAGGATAATTATCTGCGTTTGGGAGAAGTGGGTGAGAGAATCAAAGATATGGATCTTGGATGTTGCATATTAAGAGTTGAGCCAAGTGAAGGCGAAGATGGATTCCGGTAAGATTTCACAATCGAATACACCACTTTAGACAAGTGCTAACTCTTTCTAGTGAGCGAATGGTTGTCCCTCTCTGGCGATCATTGTACTCCGTCAACCTCATGCTTCCCAAAGAAGATCGTCGCGCCATGCTTCTCCGAATCTTCAATGATACCGAGCCCGTCGTACACATGCTACCAGCCAGAAATGCAGTGGTAGCTGACGGCGAAGCTGAGACAAGCGAGATGAGCGACGTCGTCGGGGACGCGGTAACAGCCACCGCAGACCCAGAAATAGTATCCGATGAGATTCTGAAAGCCATCCCTGCTGGCAAGACAGAAGAGGAAATTATCAAAAACGAAAACCTCATCCGTGGAGAAGAGCAGGAAGACCTGGTGACGAAGAGGGAGACATATCAACGCGATGGCGATGAAGAGGATCGATTCAATACGACGGTTTAGATTATAGATGATGCTTATCTAGAGGTGGAATGGGTTATATGATGTATATGTAACAAAAGTTGAATTGCAATGCCATCACAGTTGCTTGTTTAACAAGTCCAAAGTTATCGGATTTTGAGCAAACCAAGCATGAAATAAAGCCGCCTGCTATCAGAATAGAATATCGTCCCTGCTCTGGTGGCTCATGTTCTCCAGCTACGATGTTAACCAAAAAATCAACCCGATCATAAACCCGGAAACTCATTACCCATCTGCCCCTTTCGCGCGTCAACGCTCAAACCCACCACTCTATCAGCCAACAGTCAATAACAAATCGTGGGTACGTATACATTTTGAATATCGAAGCGTCACCTCCTACGCCCGAGAACCCCAAACCCTTGCGGATTTTAAGATTGGGGGCTGTGAAACCCATTCCAGAATGAGTATAGTGTGCGAGGTACAGCTCCACAGGGTGTTGTTTAAGAGGCTGGGCCCTAATCAATGGTCGTTAAATGATGGATTAAGCTTTGGATGATCAGTGGAGAGGGTTGAGGGCTCAGCTCGTTCATTTCGTTCAGTTTGTTTGTTGGTGTAGGCAGATGGGTTGTGGATGCTATTTTTGCGAGGGTATGATAGGTATAAATAAGGAGGAGTTGGCCATAAATTGAATTTTTTTTTCTCGACATATTCAGATCGAAGCATTGAAAGCGTTGCGAAGACTTTTTATCCAAACTTCAAATCTCGATTCTCAATTGTTGAATCTTGACCAATCAGCATCCACAATTCACCTATACACATTTTTTTTTTATCCATCTTCATCAGAATGGGTCTCATCAAATCCGCTCTTCTACTCGGAGGTGGCATCTACGCCGTAAAGAAAGTCACCAAGTAAATTCCCAACATCTTCACGACCAATGCACCCATGAAGATACTAACTGACAGTCTTCAGGAGCCAAGAAAAGAAATACGAAATGCAAAAGAATAACAACAATAATCAAGACATGTACATGTACGGCGGTGGCCATCCCGGTCAGAATCAGCAATACTACCAACCACAACCACAATACCAGCACCAACAACAACGCTCCAGCCAAGGATACAATTACAACGGCACCCGTGATGGCTCGTATCTTGCGCAGGATTATGGCAATGGTCAATCGCAGTATGGATATGCTGGCAATGGACATAATGACGTTCCGCCGGCGTATGTCTCGCAAGATGAGAAGAAGAGGATGAATTAAGATGTTTTTGTATGATTACATTCTGTTCAATTTGGATTTTATGGATTTGTTGGTTAGCAAATGGCAGTATACTTGTTTGTTCTTGGTTTGTTTGGAATGGGATTAGGGTTTGATCGGTCACGCTTTGTGTTACGTACGTTACGTCTACATCGGAAGATATTACTGGGATTGCTCTCACAAATTGCTTTCATGGTTGTATGTCGATACTGAGTGGTGTTTGATTCCTTATACTGAGATCTTGGGTCCGATAGGGAAAAGTGCATCTAATGGCATATGAATATACAAATTTATATAGTTGCATAGGATCGAAACAGTGATAACACAAGATCTCTTGAGCCATCAATGCACCTGGGCGACTCTAATGTACTACTGCCTTTATTCCCCGGCTGTTGGCACCTTTAAAGCTTTGAACCATTGGCAGCTCTCACAAGTGCAGCTGCTTCCTCTCTCAAAATCTTCTTCAAAATCTTCCCCGACGGCGTCTTAGGAATCGCATCAACAATCCTCACCCCTCCCGTAAGCCACTTGTACTTAATCAACCTCTCAGCCAAAAAGGCCTTAAGCTCCTCTGGATCCGGCGGATTGGCCTTATCTCTAGCAACAACATACGCCATCGGATGCTCATCTTCAATCCCTGGATACCGCACTCCAATCACCGCTGCATCGACGACAGCGGGGTGTGCGAGGAGCACAGCTTCTAGTTCTGGGGGCGCAACCTGAAATCCGCGTACTTTGATCAATTCTTTCTTCCTGTCCACGACGTAGAATTTGTATTCCTCGGAGAAATACGCTACGTCGCCGGATTTGAACCACCCTTCGTCGTCAAAGGATTCTTTGTTGGCTTGTTCGTTTTCGAAATAACCGTTGAAAATGGTTGGGCCTCGAAGCCATATTTCTCCGCGTGTATTGGGCTTGGTTACTTGAGAACCGTCGTCATCGACGAGTCTAGATGGATTGTTAGCCATCTACTGTCGTCTTCGAAAAAGAGAAAATGGTCGAGCTACTTCACTTCAAGGCCTGGAATAGGTCTACCCACCGACCCCGTATCATCGTCCTCTCCATACGGCGTAATCATTGCCAGACAAGTCGTCTCCGTCATGCCAAAGATCTGCGTAAAAGGTACACCTGAAAGCTTCTTGCGAAGTTCATTCTGCGTGATAACGTCGAGGGGTGCGGCACCCGAAAGCCCGAATTTGACGCTTTTCATGTATTGAGGATCGTCTATGAAGGGACTCTTGATGAGTGCAACGACAATGGGGGGTACCACCATTAAGTCTGTTATTTGGTACTTTTGGATGTATTGGAAGTATTTGGTTACGTCGAATCGGCGCATGATGTATGTGGGAACGCCTGCTCGGAGGGCGCTGTTGGAATTAGTGCTCTGTCATGAAGTTCACTTAAAATCTAACGAAGGAACGAGTTCATGTGCATACCTGGTATTCGTCACCGGCCCGCAACCGATATGGAAAAGGGGGAGAGGGATAAGTCGTGAAATCTATATCTCATCAGATCATACGCACTTGATGCGAATCATACAACCGTTCATCTTACCTGATAAGGGCGCGAATTCGTATCATATACAAGCGTATGCTGCGCAACGAGATTGTAATGACTCAATACAGCACCCTTCGGAAGTCCTGTCGTCCCACTACTGAACTGTATCGCTGCCGGCGTTATTTTCGAAGTCTCCAAGTCATCAAACCTATACCAATCTCCACTCGACTCCTCTGCCTCAAAGAGCGTCTTCCACGATCTCACATCCTTGGGAGCCGTGAAGTCTTCCTCCCACGTGTCGAATACCCATGTTTTCTCTCTGGGAAGCCCCGTTGCATCTGCCGCTGCCAGCGATTCGCTCAGCGGCTCGGGTCCCGAAATGAGAAACTTCGCTTTGGAGATTTTGATGTGATGAGTCAGTTCTATGTGTTTGTAACCGGGGTTCGTGCCTGCGAATACGCCTCCTGCTGCAATGACGCCGAGTAAGAGGACTGGGTAGTAGATCTGATTTTGACATATTCTTTTCAGCTCTGTGTTCCTAAACCAATGTCGGACCTAGGGTTTACCTACGTCGTTTCCTGAGTTGACAAGTACACAATCGCCGACCTTCAATCCAGATCTTCTGAATCCGGTTGCAAGCTTTCCGACAAGCTCTTTGGCTTGGTTGAATGAGACGGATCTCGAAGGATTGGCTGGGTCTATGAGGATCTGGGCAGTATTATCATCAGCAAGGTGTCTGCATAGCTCGACAACAATTCTTTTATGAAAATATGAAACTGATACGCACCGGCTTTTCACGGTCATATTTTGGTCCATTAAACACCCAAGACGCAAGGTCCTCAGTCGGTATCCGTGGAAGCTCTGGAGTAGATGTGTTGCGCGCCATAGTTGAATCTCTCCGTTGTCACCTACACACGTTGATTTCCCTCACTAGGGGATGGAATCGACCATAAATTGGTACAGTTAACTAGCAGAGTACTCTGCTAGCTGTAATCCTCGCTCTATTTAAAGTAAATCTGGGAACGTAAGCCCAAGTTAGTTACATGAGTCAGCTGAGTCAGCTCTCAGCTCATTCAGCTCACGTAACCTACATACGTACTAAGTTAGAGCCAACAAGAGATTCATGTTATAAAAACCAATTGGATTCTAATTGAAATAGTTATAGATTGTTCAACGTCGTAGAATATGATCTTTTGCCTGGCTAGTTATCCACTTTGACAGATAACGGTCAAAAGGTGTAGATAATTATTGACCCACAAGCTCAAATCCCAAACAGGTACTACAGTAGCTAAGTCTTCGTTGAAAGCTTTGCTAGATGTTGTCATTCGGAAATTAAAGTCATGAAATCAAACACTCAGCTCTTGAGTCATGACCCTGCTACATTTACCGCCACCTCATCACCAAGCGCAGTGATCATCATTCCGGAGAATCGTAGTTCTGCACGGGTTCCGGAGTCCGCAAGCTACTTCGGAAAAGGTAATTTTACGAGCCGATCTCTATATCCCTTTGCATTTAAGCACCTACTAGGTAATGAGGAGACAGGCCCACTGGCTCTGAAGTCTGGGCTTTCCCGGGGATCCTGCCTATGCCGTCTTTTGGCTAGGGCCAACTGATCGGCACCTAGGCTTTCGGGAGGCGGCAATAACCGGTAACCCCAGCTATGGTCCTATCAGTGTGGGTATCTGGGCCGGATTTGCAATTTGATAAAGATCTTCGTATTGACAGGGCTTCCTTCCTAAATAAGAGGCTTGACATGTCGACCCGCGGATTCCGGAACCGGGATATCATTCCCGCCAGTATCAGATGGGGCGAAAACTACCCTAACGAGTCAGTTGTTATGCAACAGTGTCCTCTTAAGTCTTAACTAGGTATGTGGATGAGAGGAAGTCCCAAGAAAAGGGATGAATCAGAATTCAGGATTTGGCATGCTGAAGTTGTTGGGACCCGGTTCATTATTTGCAACCCTGAACTAAATTCCACTAATATCCGTAATTATTTCCACCTACAGGTATAGGCCCTAGGTACTATCGTGTAATATGAGGCCATTAAGAGTCTAATACGTTGATACGTATGATACCTAGTCCGACAGCAGCAGGATAGCAAATCAAGAATTACGATTACGGATTTTGAAACATTTCAAAGGTGGTTGAGTACAATCTGTATTACGATTTAAGATGTGAGAAGTCAATTATATTAAAAATGTTGTACCAAATTGGTCTTTTGAAGTGAGAATGAAGTACGAACTGCAACCTAGAAAATGGTGGCAGACAGAGTATACCAAAATGGCATGAAGATAAAAGTAAAACAGTAAAACGGAGAAAACAAGCTATTCTCTTGCATCCCCTATATTGCAAGTTGTGAAGGATATACACTGTTGACCCTGGTTCATTGCTTCAACTCAAACATTAGAGACCAATTTCTGCAAGCCAATCATGCGCGGCCTTGAAAGTCTGGTTGGCAGTGTAATGGAGGTTTAGGACGTGGCCCGTATCTGGGATCTCGACGAAAGAGTAGTTGGCTTTCGGGTAAAGGGTTGCAGTCTGAGAAATCATGTTCAAGTCGCCCTCGCCGCAGTTCGTCTCTCCGGTGATCTCAGGTAGAGAGATTCCACAGAAGACCTGATCCTTGTGGCCAGTGATTACCTGAACAGGTCCGACGTAGTCGTTGGCGACGTTTGTAGAGAAGATGGCACTGATAAACTCGCCCACAGTGACAGTCTGGTAAGTTTCCTTGTCGAGAGAAATCATCTCCTCGGGCCACTCGCTCTGGTCGTTGGTGAACAACAAAGAGATACGTCCATCCTCGTTGCTCATGGCAAAGTAGCCAAGTGCGAGATCGCTGAAACGGTCCGAAACCAATGAAGCTGGGAGAACAAGAGGAGTAACAGCAATACCGGGCAATGTAGGTTTGATGAATTTGGTGTAACCGCTAAGAATCAGAGCATCAATATCTTCGGGGTATGTCGTTGAGTGGCTGTTTCCGAGAACTGAGCCGAAAGAATGGCCGACGAAGGCAATCTTGCTGAACTTACGGCCACCAATGTCACCGTTGCGAAGCTGCGTAATGATGTTATGGTGAACCTCAACTTGAGCTGGAACCTGGACTTCGAGGATCGGGTCGGGATGCGAAGAGTTGGCATAACCTAGGCGATCAATGGACAGCGTTGGGTAGCCCATTTTGGAGGCATAGGCAATCCAGGAGTAGGTATCACCGTCAAATCCAGTAGGGTAGCCACCGCCGGACCAGTAGTTCTTGTCCACAGTGATACCGTGAACCAACAGCTGGATCGTGTCCTCTCTTGCTGCTACCTGGACTTCGGGCTCACAGAAACGGCCAGAAATGCTGTATGTGCCGCCAACGGACAAGGTATCCTGGACAAGATCTCCAACACTGTTCAGGACATTTTGTAATTCTTCAAGGACCACGCCGGTGCCAACATTGGTCAGCGCAGATACCAATGAATCTGGGGCTTGATAATTCTCTGCAGAGATTGTAACCGGAATAGTGATTTCAGAGCATGTTGGTCCCGAACGTTTGCTGGTTGGGTGCGCATTAACGAGTGTCGCTGCAATGCTTCCCAATAGGAAGGCAGACTTGAAAAAAGAAGGCATCGTAAAAAGAGTGACAATGGTTTATTGCAAAAATGGAAAGAGTGAAATAGGCCCTCACGATGAAGAAACACAGGGCATACTGAGCGGCGCTGAACGTCATCTTATATAGAGTAAGATCATCGTAAAGGAGTGTTCGATATGTTGCCCCTAAAACGGCGAGAGCGGAGAAATACAAGCAATGATAAGCAGCTAACCCCTGTCTATCAATGCCTAGCCAATTTTTTTAGAGCAACTATGGATAGCTTTGGAACGCATGGACGGTATGGAAGGGTCAGCCTCTCAGCAGGAAGTGGAGTGAGCCAGTGACAAACAGCTCGCTGACATACAATTGTAAGCATGATAGTCTGATTTCAAGTACTACGCGGAGTTCTTAAGCAAAAAAGTAGAGGAAATTACCTGACACCAAAGTCATGCGGATTAAGACACTCTCAGCTCCATTGTGTTTGACAATTCTCACTTGGAACTACTGCCTCTAGAGAAAGCCATACCGTGTAAGTCAATGATTGAGTGGGCGTTGCCTACTCTGCCTAGACATTAGGTACTGGGAACACCACGTAGTTAAGAGATTATAACAGCAGTCCTAATATTTTGAGTCCACATATGACAAGTATTATTCCGCAGATCAAACGCATATCCCAATTTCAATCATCAGTCCTGTTGGTTTCCCAGCTAGCGTAGCCTAAAGACAAGTGTGTACACTAAAAGTCCCGACTATGAAGTAGACTTTTCAGAGGCTAGAATAATATAGGATCTTTATTCCGGTGGAAGCGAATGAGCGTTAAGCACAAAGAAAGACAATATTGTACAACAGTTTCTCGTATAGTTAGCTGGATAATAGGATTGGAGCTCATAACAAATTTATGGATACGTGACCCTATACAGGAATAAACACCTTTTAATAAAGACAGAAAAAAAATATTTCGCGTATAAGGATCTTTCCAGTCGGGTGTCAACGTTGTCTCCGCGGGTTATAGGGTTAGCCTTCAAGAAGCCCTAACGTGAGTTAGACCGTCGCACCAACTACTTAGCAGGTTGTCTAACAGGACTTAGTGCATGTTAGACCATTGTAATGTTGCCCGTGAGGGCCCTGACTGAATTTTAGTCATTAACTTAGCGTCAATGCCTACTAGTCAGGCCTACGTACTCCGTGCCTCTGTGGTCACTAGCCACTGGTTACTGATTGGTGCTATGTATGGGCGCAGCCAGAGAAATTTTAGGGTTCACCGGGGTGCCCATCCCGTCCCCGGACGAGCCGTGCCGTGGGATTTTAGGACCAACTGTCAGACCTGTCAGTGGGTCTAGCCCTCGTCTTTGGATGAGCGATCAACATGTCATTCTAGAGTTGGAAATACAACTGCAAATCGGAGATTCCAGCCTTTTCATGGCCGTATCGTTCAGCGCAATATGGAAGACAATGGCGACAAACCAGATTGACACGTCCTCGAAAGAATAGGAGATTCCCCAGACCCCTTATATGTCCCCGACCTCTTCAGACATCTGCTTTTCTGAATTATGCAGAACATCAATTGACCCAAGCTTCCTTGCAGTTA
The DNA here is from genome assembly GCA_002775195.1 of Talaromyces adpressus. Classification (NCBI taxonomy): domain Eukaryota; kingdom Fungi; phylum Ascomycota; class Eurotiomycetes; order Eurotiales; family Trichocomaceae; genus Talaromyces; species Talaromyces adpressus. Next base: position 101,607 of record NHZS01000329.1, on the reverse strand, counting down.
TTTTCTGCATCAGAACTGGATTGCTACTTTGTTTTTATCACTCTTTTGCCGAGTCTGGTACTCGGAAGTTCACAATGATTTTGGCATCCCTACGCCCATATGACCTGTCCGTTGCAAATGCACGACAGCCAGTCGTAGCATCTACAGTCCTTGCTGTCCTTGCTACCATTATGACTTTGTTGAGATACGCAAATCGGCTGGTACACAAAGCCGCCTTCGGCTGGGATGATTTCTTGATACTGGGTGCTTTGGTAAGGTTTATAATTAACACTTCACCGTTGGGTCTCAGGCTAAACAAAAGAATAGCTCTCTTCGTATGCAGAGTTGATTCTTTACTGGTGTTGTGTCACGCTGGGTGGAACGGGTCGACACGAAGCAGAGGTTGGCTATCCGGACATTCTTTTGACCCTCAAGGTTCGTGGATTGTGCATGTCTATTTAGAAAAGAAGGAGAGGAAACTGACATAGGGTTCAATAGCTGCTTGTGCCCTTCGAACTTCTCTACAACCTCTCCATGACATGCCTGAAGTGTGGTATCATTGCTTTCTATTTCCGGTATGACTATCACATTTGTTCTCCTTCATGGCATAAAATACATAATTCCCTGACGTGTGCTTGTAAACAGTCTCTTCGGCAGGGACGAAATGGTCAAGCGATACGGAAAGGTGATCATCTGGGCCACTGTAATTTGGGGCGTCGCGTCAATCATCGTGATATTTCTCATCTGTCGCCCGTTTTCTTACTCTTGGGACACAAGCCAACCTGGATCGTGCGGGAATCGAAACGACATGTATATCATCAACGGAATTGGAAATATGCTCCTTGATATTGCAATTTTGGTTCTTCCGCTCCCCACGATCTGGAAATTGAAATTACCTACAGCGCAAAAGGTCGGTCTTGCGCTCATCTTCAGCTTGGGTATCTTGTGAGTAAACCTTCTTTACCGCATTTCTAGGGACATATACTCATTCACTCCTTCATAGTGTTGCAATCATATCTATCATCCGTATCAAGGAGCTGCTAGCTGTCGACTTCGAAGATATCACATGGTCTCTCCCTGGTGGACTGGAATGGACATGCCTCGAAGAATCCATTGCACTGATCAACGCAAACCTCCCTTTCCTTCGATCAATCTTCAAACACATGACGCCCAAAGCTTTCTCGGCCCAATGGGTTTCTAATCAACGGTCTCAAAGAACGGACACTCGAAAGACAGATAAAAGCACCGGTGACGATACCGAAGGTACTTTCTCCCTGGTGGATAAGTCCACATCCTCTCAATATATAGAGTTGCCGGATTATGGAACGCCCCGTTCCATACACTCGCAGTCGGAACATTCGGGGCACTCCTGAGTCCTACTTACTGACATTGGGGAATGCAAACCTTGGAAGGCTCCCATCTGAATTAATTTCCCATGCTTTAGTCCTGTCTTATATACATTCTCGTGTCGAGGAAATGAATGTGTCAATTATAGACCTGCAGGATTGATTGCACCAGTGATTTGATATTGGATATTGGATTCTTTTTGATAGCCACCCTCTCGTCTCTCAAAGGGAGAGAAAAATGAAACCATCATACTTGAGAAAGATCAAATGACAATGTACCTTGATATAGACATCAAAACGAGTGACCAAATCTACCTGAAGCAATCGGACCAACTCTTAGGTCTCTCCTTAGCAGCGGCACTAGGAGACTGTCAGTTCGAAATTGCGGCATAATGTGTGGAAAACTTTGTTATTTGCACATACGTACTTAGTATTAGGTCGGTAGACATCCGCAGATTCTTAAAGGGAATGAGTGGGACTGGACGTGTTTACTTCACCTTCAAGCCTTACCTATTTGAAAAGATCCCTGGCCGTCTTCAATGAGTACAGCGGACCTCTGCATAATGGAAAGGCTGCGAGAAGGCCCACTAGCATGACTGAAAAATGAAGAATAAATGCTTGCGTTATAAACATGGATAAAGTGTGTACGTATACCTACTAGCCTTGTTTAAGTTTGGCTATGTAACTCGGTGTTTTATGTATGTTGGGAGCTTCGTATGCGGAGTACTTGTGTGAATATTGAATCCTTCTATATTCCACTTTCCAACCTTGGAAATTCTGAGCCATTTTCATACACAAACATCAGCCTAAAACTATCTTGCAACTGAGTCATTGAGTTATTATCTATGTGTGGACTCTGTGGAGTCGTGCCTATAATTATCATATCGATCAAGCTGCTAGGTCACCGCCACGACGTACTAAGAGCATCCTGTCATGCTCACACAGCAATTTACCTAATCTCGGGGAAAGAATGCTGAGCCGGGAAGATTGTTGTGCTGCTTACGGTATGCCCTAGCTTCTCTTGTCATATTCCAATTTCATCAATTTTGGAAGTTTGCAACTCTCAATCTCCAAAAACCAAGCGCCCAGCATGTCACGATATCCTCCCCTCCCCCCAGCATCGCTCACTGGCGATCAACTAGAATTACACAACCACATAGACTCAGTATGCTTCAAAACTTTTGGGGACAGCAAAGCTTTGCCCTTTATATTGAAGGATAGCAATGACTCTCTTGTTGGCCCTTTCCCATTACTACTGTAAGTGTGTACAATTTGATCCCTTCCTCAACCATATAAGTAAATAGAGCTAACCTAAAATATTGATTGCCAGGCACTCCCCCGAGCCCCTTAACGGCATCGGTGTATTCGACTACATCATGAAAATGACCTCGCATCCGCTCCTTTCTGCCTCAGAACGCGAACTCGCCATCTTGGCCGTGGGCGCCCACACAGGCAGCGTGTACGAGCTGTATGCGCACTCGCTTGTGGCGCAGAAGATCGGTATGAGCGAGGCACAAATCAAAGCCGCAGCTGAGGGCAAGATGCCAGAAGGATTGAACGAGACAGAAAAAGCAGTGTTTGAGATTTCCAGCAGACTTGTAAGCGGAAACGGCCCGCTGCCGGACAATGTGCATAAGGCTGCAAGCAGATTGATGGGAAGGGATAGGGTTTTAGTGCTGATACAATTGGTGGCTGTATATTCTTATGTTTGTTTGATTCTAAATGCTGGGGCCGTGGGTGTGCCACAGGAGGCGGTCCCAGATACGAAAGGAGCATAATAATGAGTATAAAAGAGCGTTTAGTTCATTTATATACAATTTACGGGCTATAAACTTGATGGTAATTTCACGAATTGTAGGGTTATATCTCTAGCAAATACGTCGGATCAGCCGTGCGATCTCTGCAACATCTTTGCTAGAGCTGGGAATCTCATGCGCGCCTTGATGCACGAATTTCGATCTTTTTGTGCTGCAGCACTGCCTATATAGAAGAGCGTTTTGAGTCGGATTTGTTATGTCGGTAGCACCCCATACGTGTAGAGTAGGAATAGTAATAATGCCATCCGTACTCTCTTCCTTTCTTCTCTCATCCACGAACTCGCCCGGCTCCCCGGAGAAAAGTACTGCAAACTTCCATATCGGCATGGAATTTCCAGTTTTATTTTGTATCATGTATGAAGCTGCCAGTGCGGAACCCTGAGAAAAGGCAACCACGCCATCGAATGGTCCCTCTTCCACTAAGTAACCATGAAGGTTTTGAAGCGCAACCTCAAGCGTCTCGGATTGAAGGGGATGAAAGTAAGCGAAAAAGTCATCATCGGCGGCAGCTAATGAATCAACCCCTTTTGCTCTTGGAGCTACAATTGAGCCTTCCGCGAATTCAAAGTTGTATTTCGAGCCGAGTTCGTAACGCAGGGCTGCGGTCTGCAACTCGAAGATCTAGATTCGCCTTCAGTTAAAGAACTGGGAATACTGACTACAGAAAGAAAAAATGGCGCGCGTAAGCTTACTCGGTTGTTTGTACCGCCTCCGTGAAGACAGAGTAATCTCATTGTGGTGGTCTGCTCTCTCTCCTTCTTCCTCTTCTCTTAGATTTGCAGCTCTGCACCTTGGTATAGTAGAATAGGGAGAATACTCGATTGACTGCCAGATACAAGTGTCAACTAAATTATTATTGCTATCATATATTGACCAGTATAATGTTGAAAATTGTTGGCTATTTGCACACCGCTCGTGTACCGGTACTAACTACCTAGGCAGGTTTCTACATACTAAACATTAATTGTCAACGTCTTGTTTCAAATGCATATTCACATGTCTAGCTCCTTGGGAAGGATTTTATTTTGGCTTTGTTCCCGCAGAATGACCTATTACGTAGAGTACTATAACAAGGTTTCCAATCTATATAGTAGAAAGTCTGCTCCATATGAACATGGGTATAGTCACTATAGCAGAAAACTTGCCTATACAGACAACGGCATTGATCTGCATTATGACTATATTGGTTTATAACTATGAGCCGTTTGACAATCTCCACCAGAAGGATGAGTAAGTATTATTTTTAGTATTATAGTGACGGCCTGTCCCGCACCTCCGCGATAAGGCTTTTTGTGAAGATGATTACCACATTCAGGAGTCCATCTTGGAGGCAACGACACACTGATTGGAAAGTTTTCCCAAACACAAAGGATCTCCAGTCTATGCTGTTCAACATTGCACAAGCATATATGTCCATGTCTGTATTATGTTGCCTATAGAAAAGTATATATAGAGCCCCGGAGCTCTCTTAGCTGATTCATATTTTCATGTCCTTTCCTTCCTCATGCCAAATTCGTAGTTACTTGTCACCAGGATAATGGATTAGCATCCACTACAGTGCAAGCAATGACAAGGAACGATCCCCACTTGTGGCAAAGGAGAACCATAGCAACTTGGGCAGGGACACGGCTATACAACTATACCGAACAGGGGGAAAGGGTTTAATGTGAGATTATGGCAGCTTTCACGGAGTACTCCGTACGGGATCAGACCGCATTATGGAGAAGAAGACCCTCATTTCATTTAAACAATAAGCCAATCTCGAAGATTGGCTCTATTGCCTGCTGAATCCTCCGCTCTGAGTAGTGGTCATTGACCCAACACAAGTTTTGCCGCACAAGATATTGCCTCTTTCCCTTGGACCTTTCGGGGCATCACTCAGCTCATTACATTGCTAATCTGATTGTTATAGGCTAATTATCTTTTTGTCTTTGCAGTCGATGATCCTTTCACCGCTAGAACATGAAACACTGGAAGCTACTGAGGCGAACAGGTCATGGAGTATTACGTCTTCATGTGGATATTATTCGAACGCGGAGTTTGTCTTACCCAATCGTTCTGTGTCTAATCCGTACTGTTGTCTGAGGTATATTGCAGTTGTCTACATTATTGTTGGACTCGGCTTGATGTCCGTTAACGGCTCTGAAGAGAAGGGTTGAACAGGAGATGTCTAGATGTTAACTTGGAGTTTGCTGGACGTGACGAATAGCTATCAACGTTTCCCTGCTGTTTTATATATACACACAAGTCTCTAGGTCGTCAAATAACTTCTTGCTTGTTGAAGTCTTTATATTGTTACAATGGCCCCAAGTGCAATCAGAGACGACCAGGCTCAGCAGGATCTTAACTCAGATGCTGTGTTCGTTGACCATGACCTGATAGAACCAATTGCTGTTATTGGGTTCTCCCTAAAGTTCCCTCAAGATGCAACATCACCTGAATCATTTTGGAAGATGCTCATGGAAGGGCGTTCTGCCATGACAAATGTGCCCGAAAATCGGTTCAATATTGACTCATTCCATGCACCAGGCACGAAAAGGCGGGACGAGGTATGCTATATCAATTCTATGCCATATCTGTAGCATAATCTCAAAACTAACCTCAATGATTAGCTGCCTTTAGAAGGCGGTCACTTTATTGAGGAAGATATCGGGCTATTTGATGCTCCATTCTTTAATATCAGCCCGGTAGAGGCTTCTGCAATGGACCCGATGCAACGAATGATGTTAGAGACTGCGTATAGAGCCCTTGAAAATGGTAGGTTTCCAAGCCCTAGCTACCTACCAGACTAGAGAATGATTACTCAAGACTTTCATAGCTGGACTACCCATGGAAAAAGTTACAGGCAGCAACACCTCAGTGTTCTCAGGTTGCTTTACCACCGATTATTTGTTGCAACTCATGAGAGATCCCCAATATTTGCCAACTTATGCTGCTACCGGCGTAGCAGGGTCTTTACTGGCTAACCGGCTCAGCTGGTTCTTCGACCTCAAAGGGTCGAGTGTCAATCTAGATTCAGCATGTTCCAGCAGTGGTATGGCGCTCGATTGGGCATGCTCCCAACTGCGTGACAAGTCATGTAGTATGGTTAGTTAACACATGTACGTCTGTCAAGCGGAGGACTTATGCTAACATGACAAAACAGAGCGTAGTAGGAGGATGCAATTTGACGTTTGCTCCGGAGTACTTCCAGCTACTCACAAACATGAACATGTTATCTCATTCCAGTCGTTCTTTCTCATTCGACTCTAGAGCCAACGGCTATGCTCGAGGAGAAGGTTTTGGGGTGGTGATTCTAAAACGATTGGAAGACGCCATAAACGATGGAGATACCATCCGTGCTGTTATTCGTTCCACGGGCAGTAACCAAGATGGCCGAACTCCTGGAATTACCCAGCCCAGTAGCGATTCTCAAGAACGTCTGATCCGCGATACATATCGAAAAGCAGGACTGAGTATGGCATTGACCAGGTTTTGCGAGGCCCATGGAACAGGAACAGCTGTAGGGGATCCGACTGAATCCATGGCCATTGGTAGTGCTTTCAGAGAATTCCGTACACCATCAGATCCACTTATAATGTAAGTGAACAGTCCATACTTATCCTCTTCATGCTTTATTTTAGGCAGATTGAAAACTAACTCTAGAATAGTGGTGCTTTGAAAAGTAATATCGGCCACCTTGAGGGAGCTGCCGGTATTGCAGGGCTTATAAAGGCTGTCCTATGCCTCGAGAAAGGCATAATTCCACCCAACGTCGACTTTCGAAACGTGAATCCTAAAATGGATCCAGAACATTATTACTTGTCTGTAAGTTGAATTCCTAGAAATTCATTTTCATCTACACACGTCGCTTACGTCTTAGTTCCCTACTAACCCCCTTCCATGGCCTACAGATGGTCTACGAAGAGCCTCTATCAGCTCCTTTGGGTTTGGAGGATCAAACAGTCACATAGTAGTTGATGATGCTTACAACTTCTTGAAAAGCCATGGACTAAGGGGGAATCATTGCACTGTTTCTGCACCACCAGTATTCGGGGATTTAATACCAGCCGGCATTTCTAATGCAGACATCTCAAAAGATCAATCAACACTAACAGAAAGCTTATCCAAGCCACCAAAACTCCTCGTTCTTTCAGCCGGTAGCAAGTACAGCTTAGACAAGCTGACTGCTAGCTATGCCGATTACTTCAAAGACGGCGTTGCGGAAGAGAGATACTCTCAAGCTTTTATGGATGATCTTGCATACACATTAGGCTCTCGCCGAACGCATCTCCCTTGGCGATCTTTTTCCACAGCATCATCTAGCACAGATCTTCAGGCAGTTGAGCAAAGTTCCTCAGCACCAAGACAAAAGGGCGAGATACCGCCGCGTCTAGGTTTCATATTCACCGGACAAGGAGCACAGTGGTATGGAATGGGCCAAGAGCTCATGATTTACCCTATTTTTCAGAAGAGTATTCACGAGTCAGATACATATCTTCGAAGCATAGGTTGTACATGGTCTGTCTTTGGTAAGCCTCCAGCGTCCATTTAAAGTACCTTTTTCTGATAATTGCTAGATTACTTTACGCAGAACTCATCTTCAAACCCTGATATCGATACACCCATGCTTAGTCAAACACTATGCACAGCACTACAGATAGCTCTAGTAGATCTCTTGGAGCATTTTGGCATTACACCATCTGCAGTGTGCGGACATTCGTCTGGTGAGATTGCTGCTGCGTGAGTGCCCCTTTACTCTTGAGCATGGCCTTTACACTAACCGGCGACTTAGTTATGGCGCCGGTGCTCTTTCCAAAAAATCGGCATTGAAGGTTGCGTATTATCGCGGTCTTTTGGCCACTTCTCTACCAGAAAAGTGTCCTTACACGGGAGCAATGTTGGCGGTGGCTCTCCCTGCCGAAAACATTGAGCCTTACTTTGCGAAGGTGCGCAAAGAAGGACAATGGGGTCCTGTTGTAGCTTGTTATAACAGCCCAGAAAACATTACAGTGTCTGGTATTAAAAGCCAGATTGACGAGTTGGCATCTCTTCTCACCGAAGCCAATGTCTTTAACAGAAAGCTCCGAGTCAATGTGGCATATCATTCTCCTCAGATGACGGAAATTGCAATTGAGTACTTGGAGCGATTGGCATCGCTAACTCAGGACGAGCGTCCGCGCTATGTTGGCATGGTATCCTCAGTGACTGGTGAGAAATGTACACCCAACGACTTATCCAATGGAAGCTACTGGGTTGGGAACATGGTTTCTTCCGTTCAATTCTCCCAAGCGGTTTACAATATGTGCAAGAAGTCACCGAAATCCGTGACAAAGAAGCTAGATCGAAGCCATCGAACTGCGGTGGCCGTTGACTACCTTCTCGAGATAGGACCCCATGGTGCTTTGAAGGGCCCAATACGGGAAATATTAAAGTCTCACCGTCGCGGCGCCGATATAACATATGACTCGTTTCTCAATCGAAACAATTCTGCGGTAGACACAGTATTACAAGCCGTTGGCAGATTGCATTGCGCGGGTTATACGGTCAATCTGCTAGTGATCAATGGGCTAAACTCGGGGTCTTCTAAAACTAGATCGATGGCCCTGACTGGTTTGCCTGAATATCAATTCAACCACACCCAGAGATACTGGCACGAAAGCCGAATTACGAGCGACCTGAAAAATAACAGTCACAAATACATGGAATTGCTAGGAAGGCAGTCGATAGATTGGAATCCGATGACTCCTCGTTGGCGGCATTTCTTGAGAACTGAGGATATGCCGTGGATAGAACACCACAAGGTACGTATTACGAATCCGAGAATATGATGAGTCGTGCTAATTAAGCATCAGATCAATGGCGTTATTCTATACCCCGGCGCTGGAATGTTAGCCATGGCTATGGAAGCAGCACGAACAGTCAATGCTCATCAAGAGATCCAAGGATATCAACTGAATAACATCACCTTCTCCGCCGCCCTGGACGTTTCTGCAGGAGAGCTCGAAACCCAAATAGCACTTTATCCGCAAAAGCAAGCTTCAGGTTCAAAAGATTCCAGCTTTGAATTCGTGATATCTTCTTACTCTGCTGGCCAGTGGTCTGAAAATTGCAGAGGTATGATCACTGTCCAGGTCAAAGACCCTTCCAGTCTCGAGAAAAGCGATGTATACACGGAAAATTTGTGGCTGAAAAATGCGAGGACTATTCTCTCAAAGCTATTCTACGACTTCCTTCTCGATTGCGGCTATGGCTATGGACCATCCTTTCAGAGGATACAGGACATTCAATACAGTCCTAACAGTAGTGAAGCTCTCGCCAAGGTATCCCTGTATCAAGACAGTGTTCAGCCTTACGTTGTACATCCAACAACACTGGACGCTATTATGCATCTACAATTTGCTGCTACCAGTAATGGCTGCAAGAAAAGAGTAGGAACGCTTATTCCGACTAAGATCGAGTCCTTGTGGGTTGCAGCTGAGGGGTTGGGGCATCTTGCAAAAGACCCCGTGAACGTCCTGACAAAGGTGACATCTGAATCACATAGGTTCTGTAAAGTGTCAATCTTTGGACGGGATGGTAATAATCAACGTCAACTTATCAGTGTTACTGGTCTGGAGACAACTGCCGTTGCGACAGCGACCGATTCAGGACCAATCCGGAGCCCCGAAGACCAAGTCATCACCTACATCGATACCAAGATCGATATTAGTATGGCTAGCAACCAACAGGTACTGGACTATCTAATGAAAGAATGTCCTGCACCGCCCGAACCCGCCGCTCACCACTCACAACTGCAAACACATGTCTTCCAATACCTTCGCGAAGCTCAGGAGCAGGTTCAAAACCTCAGCCCTGAGGATCAACCTCAGCACATAAAGGCCTATATAGCATGGATGGATTTCCAACTCGAGCAAAGTGCCAAGTATGACAACGCATGTCCAGAAGCTAGATACGGAGAGCGACCAGCTGAAGAGCTCTTGTACAAGGAAGTTGGAAAAAAGCTTTTTAATGTTCTCAGTCAGAGGACCATGCCAACACAGCTGTTGTTTGAGACCGGACTTTTGGATAAATATTATCTTGAGAAAGCTCAGACTGAGATCTACATTACCAGACTGTTGAAATATATCGATCTTCTTGCGCACAAGAACCCATCAATGAAGATCATTGAGGTTGGCGGCGGAACGGGCACATTCACTGGACAAATTCTAGATACTCTACAACGCCATTCAGATGGAGAAATGGGGATCGTCCGGTGTAATAGGTACGACTTCACGGATATTGGACCATTATTTCTCGACCGTGCAAGGAAGAAGTTTGAGCAGTATTCGAACAAGATGAACTACGGTATTTTGAATATTGAGAAGGATCCTTCGGAGCAAGGGTTTGAAGCTGGGTCGTACGATCTTGTTATTGCGATATCTGTATGTTCTTATATCTATGAGGTTGGAACCACAACGCTAATTGCTACCCTCAGGTCATACACGCTACTCGAACGCTCGAGGAATCTCTAATTAACGTGCGAAAACTACTTAAACCTGGTGGCGTCTTCCTGCTCCAAGAGCCAACAACTCCAACAAATCCGACGACGGGATTTGTGTTCGGAATCCTCCCTGGATGGTGGTTAGGTGAGTACATCTGAGTTCTTACCTGCTATATCTTGCTAACTCTTGTTTTAGGTACTGAAGAAACTCGTCAACTCTCACCGCTGGTGGACGAGGAGACATGGAACACTCTCATGATCAAGACTGGTTTTACTGGAATCGAAGTGGTTCTTCGGGATTATGAGAGTGACCTCTGTCACGAAATGAGCTTCATCATCTCGAAAGCCGTTGAAGAGCAGCGGCCTAGCGATTCAGTTGAATTATCGTCAGAGATGAGGTACAAACTTGTTGTGGAGAAGGACTCCATACTCCAACGACGTACCGCCGAGGAGCTTCAACAACACGGAAAGTCCCAGAACTGCCAATGTGATATCATGACCATCGAAGAAGCAACAGCAACACCGGACCTGAAAGACTACGCATGCATATTTCTCCCAGAGCTCGAGCATCCATTGCTCACAACCATGGACAAGAAGACCTACGATACGTTGAAAGGATTCTTGTTGACTTCAAGTCATATCCTTTGGCTGACCAAAGGGGGAGGCGAATCTCTCAAGGATCCTGGCTATATAGTCATTGATGGCTTTGCAAGGTCCCTACGGCTTGAAGTGAATAACCTAAAACTAGTCACGCTTGCCCTCAAGGACGAGGGAGGTTTGACTTCCGGACAAATTGAAACTATTTTCAAGGTCATGGACAAAACTAAACAAAGTCCGATGGAAGATTATGAGCGAGAATTTATTGAGAAGAATGGCATGCTTCATACCAACCGGATCGTCGAGGCCAATACCTTGAAAACGGACTTCTTGCACCGATTGGCACAACACAAAACTGTGGAACCAGTTGCGACCGTGACCCCAGTATTGCTGAATATCAGGGTTCCAGGTCAACTTGACACACTCCACTTCAAAAAGGACAAGGATTTTATCTTCCTACCAGAGGCCAACGAAGTAGAAATCGAAGTCAAAGGAATTGAGTTAGGGTTTGCTGACTATTCCGTTGTGACCGGCCGCTCTAAAGAGTCCAAGATTGGGGCTGGATGTTGCGGAATTGTGCTGAAGGATACGCCAGAGCCCGGCTTTGAGGCGGGAGACAGGGTATGGATGCATGGTAGTGGGATGTGCAAGACTGTCGCTCGTGCACCGGCCGCATTGGTTACGAAATTACCCACGGATATGTCTTTTGAGCAGGTATGCTCTCTGCCGTCTGGGTCACTTACGGTGGCCTATGCCATGCATCAGGCTATACGCATCCGGAAAGGTGAAACGATGCTACTCCGCTGCTCTAAGATGCTTATGGAAGCTGCTGTGCAGATGGCTATCGCAGCGGAAGTTGATCTCTATATCGTTGCGGATGACGAGATGAAAAAGGATATTGTGTCACACACAGACCAGATACCCGAGAGTCACATCATTTCTGGACCGCGATTCAGCAAGTCCTTGAAGAAACTTCTCGGTGGACGAGGTGTCGATGTGATCCTCAACTCGGTTGATGGAGACATGAGTCAATTTTTCGAATGTCTGTCCCCTTTTGGCACTTTTGTGGATATTGTGGATCATAGAGATTCTACCATCAACGTCCGAAACCAACAGGCGAACTCGAACACCACGACCATCACGGTCAGCAGCGGACTTATAGCTCAAGAGCGGCCACGGATGTTGACACCGGCCATGGAGAAGGTTATTTCCCTGGCTGCAGCGGGAGCCCTGACGCCTTTTGCGGATGTGAAAACATATCAGTTGTCTCAAGTAAAGGAGGCATTCGAGGAACTAGGAGCACAAAAAGAGAGTGGAAAAGTTGTATTGACCGTTGACAGGGAAGATAAAATAACGGTACGTATAACACGATGGAATTACCTTCACACCAGCTAATGTCGATATCAGTGCGTCGAACCACGCAAGCAAACATATCAATTCCCTCCAGATGCAACCTATGTCATATCTGGCTTAGGAGGTCTCGGAAGAAGCGTCACTCGCTGGATGGGCGAGAAAGGGGCCAAGCATCTTCTCTTGCTTTCCCGTTCTGGCGGACGAACAACAGAAGCTATGGAATGTATCTCATCTTTGCGGAAGATGGGAGTCACCGTTGAGACACCCGTTTGCGATGTCTCCAATCGAGAAGATGTGGAAAGAACGATTGCGGAATACAAGACGACAATGCCGCCGATCAAAGGATGCATTCACCTCTCCAAATCAGGCAATGTAAGAATTTCTCTATCGTCCGTTAAGTTCAGCATTAACAAAGTACACAGGATGCACTTTTCGAAAACATGCCATATTCAATGTGGCGAGAGAACATGGGCGCCAAAGCCGACGGAGCATGGAATCTCCACGAAATTCTGCCCAGAGGCCTCGACTTTTTCGTCATGTTCGCCTCGATTGGCGGTGTCATCGGTTCCGTCACCCTTGTCGCCTATGGAGCATCAAACCACTACCTAGACGGACTCGCACAATACCGAATCTCGCAGGGCGAGAAAGCAATCTCACTGGACTACGGCGTTGCCGAGGACGATGGCAGGCTTGCGGAAGACCAAGCTCTGTTCCATCGGTTCATGTTGGAGGGTAAATACATCCCGATGCCTGAATATGAATTCTTGGCCTTGTTGGACTACGCGTGCGATCCAACTACGGAATTAGCTAATATAAGGGAGAGTCAGCCAATTAGTGGTATTGAGACACCAGCAAAAATCATGGCCAAGGGATTTGAGCTACCGAACGCGATGCGACAACCGCTTTGGCGTCATATGTATCATGTCAAAGCTGCTGAGAATGTGGACAATTCTGCTTCTACGTCGGATAGGAGAGAGAGTCTCTCCGCACAACTCGACGATGCCTCGTCCATCGAAGCAGCCGCCGACATTATCACTGTAGCATTGGTCAAGCGACTGTCCAAGACGATTTCAGTCGCAGAAGAGAAGCTGGATATCAATCGGCCAATGCATACGTACGGAGTGGACTCTTTGACAGCTGTTGATCTGCGGAACTGGTTTGCAAGTACGATGGGTCTTGACGTTGCTGTGTTTGAGATTTTGGGGGATGTTTCTTTTGCGAATATTGGCCATCTTGTGGCGAGGAAGTACAAGAAGAGTAGTCAGGAGAAATAGTTCCAATTAGCAGTTGACACCAGATAACGAAATGTTTGTGTTAGTTTTTAGGGTTATATACCTCGGGCTCGGAGATAAATAGCTAGGACAATTTACTCTAACAAAATTGATTCACTCAATATCACAGAGATATTCGATTTTATTGGACGGTGCGAAATACTTGATCGCTAACAATGTCCGAGTAGTCACTCAGTGGCTAGCCTGATAGTAACCCGCAGGACCATGCGAGCTCTTATTGGCAAATTCGCCACCCCGACTTTGACCACGCAGAGTCCAAGTCGGAACACGTGAAGTGTCCATAGATACCGCAGTCAGTTTCTCTCGAACTTGCCTCTAGCTGTGCTAATAAATATGATCAGGTTCTCTTTTGAATTGCGGGAGGATTCTGGGGTAGCCTCAAAGAATTTGGAATCACTAGAAATTAAAACATTCTTTGATTGCATAGGAGAAACTTTAACGCATTTATCAAGCACTGTTCAAGCGGTCACCGATAATGATGAATAAATTCCAAGTCACATTCCTTCCTCAACCTACGCCAAGTTCTATCGCTTTCTGTCCGCCAGAAGAGCTTTGGCTTCCGTCCTCATCTTCTCAGTGTCGTGCCTAAAGATTATTTTGTACCTATATGCGCTATTCACTTGGGCTCGAGTGATTTTGACGTCTCCATCGTCTTTCTCCGCGAGCATCTGCGCAACTATGAAGATATTCCGAATTTCTCTCCCACTTAAAAGATGAGGTCGCCGAGTATCACTGACAGTATCGTCAACCCAGTCTTTCAGATCTGCGTAGTCATCACACAAGCCTTGATGATGTAGACGATCCAGCCACATCTTCCAGATTCTCTCCTCCTGATTGCTATCAGGTTCTGCAAAGTTGACGGCATGATGAATACGAGACAGGATCGCAGGATCGAAGGCTACCACACGGTTTGTTGTCATGATTAACACACCTTTGAAGTATTCGACCTCCCGAAGCAGAACTATAACAATACGGTAAGCACCATATCATCCACATCAAATATATAGTCGGTCTTCTTACCAGACACCAATGCATTCTTCGACATAAGAGCTTCGTTGTCCTTGCCTCTAGCATCTAAGAGGACATCCGCTTCGTCTCTGTGACATGCATCAGTATTCTTCCACTCTTTATCTGCTTTCTTCTCACTCACATAAGCAAGATTGCATTCCAGGCTTCGGCGAGTTCGAATATAGTTTTCAGAACACGCTCTGCGCCGGCGGCATTGAGACCAATGTCACTAGTACCCACTTTGAAAAGTGGT
Organism: Talaromyces adpressus; assembly: GCA_002775195.1. NCBI lineage: Eukaryota > Fungi > Ascomycota > Eurotiomycetes > Eurotiales > Trichocomaceae > Talaromyces > Talaromyces adpressus. The sequence continues at coordinate 86,500 of NHZS01000329.1, read as the reverse complement.
TTACCTGAGTTCTTAGCTAATGACTCGGCATAGAGTGTCTTTCCTGTCCCGCTATATCCTAGACTTCTCGTCAGATTTGTTACTCAAGGAAATGATTTTCCAGGAACCTCGAACGTTGTGACATTATTCTTCACGAACAAACATACCATGAAACAGTAAGATCAGGCTCTCTCCTTTTCTTCCGATCACATCCGTCAGCCTCTGGCTTCGTGGCCGAGCCATAGCCTTTGAATGATTGTCGACCATTGCGTAAATATGTCGTTCCTCGTCATCAGTCATACCAACCGGTAGGATAAGATCTTTTACCCTGTTTTGCCGACCAACACCCTCCGATTTGTTGACCGCCTCAATATTATGCAGCCAGAACTGTCCCCATTCTTTCCTGTTCAAGGCAAATCCCAAAACTCTAGGTGTAAGTAGCAGCTCATTTTCGACAGAGGACGGTGAGTTGCCTTTTTGGAGGGATATGACCCATGATTTGGCCTCATCATCAAGACACAATTGACAGTGACATGGTATTGACTCCCGAGCAACATGAATATCACCAAGCCACAAGGTAGGCAGTGCTTTTCGCAAAAAGTTTACTGTGTCTAGTACTATGTCCTCATCAAGCTGTATAGGCACTTAGCATTTGGCAAATGATCGACAATGATTGTCACAAACCTTGGCATAAGGTATACGCTGAAGAAGTTGGCTGTCCGCTCCATCCAAGAAAAACAGTCGTTCCTCTAAAAAGGCAGGGATACCACGAAATTCGCCGGAGTATCGTAGTAACGTTTTCGCGGGAGGCTTTTGCTTGAAGGTGTATTTGACATAGTTCTCTTGGCGGTTTTTGTAGACCGCATTTTCGTAGGCGGCGTTGATTCCTCTTTGGTTTGTAGATCCTATGTACAATGTGGCTGGGTAACAGCTAAGTTCCGTCGGTGACTTCTGGCCTGAGTAAGCCTCAATTTGGATTTCGAACATATTACGGAAAATATCAGTCCCGTTCCAATCCCAGACCCAAGCATGAATAACAAGGATCCTTGTTTTTATAGCTCCCATGCCGTTGAGATGATAATCCTTTTTAGGAGGGTTTTTATAGCTGGCCTGGTGGACTTTGAAGATCTGGGGACTTTTGCCATGATCACATGATGAAATAACCAGACTTCCAGGTTTGAAAATAGCCCATAATGAATCAAACTCGATGTGGAAGTTTCGAGCATTTTCGATTTTCTCGGGTATTTTCCATGATATAGGATCCTGAAGTTTGTTCACTTCGTCGAGGAGAGACCTCAGACCTTCAGCAACCTCTGAAGCAGTAGAGGCCGAGACTGCGGCAGATTCTAATTCATCATAGCTGTAAACAAGTAGCTTGAAGGGTGACTCGATACAGAGTCCTACGTTCGACCTCAGTTGTATCCCAAAATGATTGAAGTATGCGGATGTCGTCCGGATGATGCAGCTTTGTAGATCTTGATCTAAAATTGTGACAACACGATAGTCATCACTCTTGTGCCGGAATTCCCCCAAAATCTGGAACCAGGAATTCTTGAAAAGAACATTTCCTTCTTCCGGGGTTTGGTTTGGAAGGATTTCAAGTTTAGGTTCCATTTCCATAATTCTGTGTTCTCTACCACCAGAATATGTGAATCTAGCAAGAAAATACTGGAAAATATTGGAATTTGCGGATGCAAGTCTCGGTGACAGAATCCCTCAAGCTCGTATCTTTCTGTAAACAGTCTTTTCGCAAGGCTCGGCTCTACTAGTTGAAGAATTAGCAGACATTCTTTGTGTTGTTATGTACGCTTACCACACTTCTGAATCGATCTGGGTCTCAGGTATAATGCTCGTCGTATTCAGAAGTAGGAAAATTTACTGTGAGAAACGTATCAAGTACTCACAGCACTGTAAGGAGACAGAAGGTCATAATTTTGAATTTACCGACTCAATTTATCGTCTCCATTGCACCTATATTTTTTCATATCTAGGGAGCCTAAAAGCATCTTGGACGGCCTCAAGTTACTGTATCTTCTCCGCACGCACAAGGCTGAGGGCCTAAGCTATATTGAGATTGACTTAACCTTCTTTAAAATAGCCATGCAGCCTTTGATAGGAATCGAACAGTTTTTACTGGCCAGGTAATTTGATTAATGATGTGTCAAATTCGTGTCATCGCGCTAGCGTGTTGAATGCGTTCTTTCACCTCCTTGACATGTCTAGCCTTGTCAGTTCGCAACTTCCCACAACTATGAAAAGTGAGCAAGGCATCTGCATCCGTGAACACCAAGAAACAGCCCCCAAACGTACAAGGCTGAGCATAGCCCCAAAAACGGCAGTGTATCATCTTCACCTGAGCTTCCAATGCTGCATCGCCTGCCTAGACACCTAGGTTTTGGAACGAGTTGTGCTTTCGAACATACATATCGGAAACTCGTCTATTTGACTATGTTCGCGCTGTATAACCATGGCACACGCATCCTCATTCTCCGCTGATCTCGAAAAGCTAATTTTCCAGCCTGCGGAACTCGACATCGACGCGGATTATCTTAAGACCATATACAAGTCAGACCAAGCGTACGTCAACAGACTTGTGGGGAATATATTGTCCCAAGTTGAGCGAAGAAGATCTCGACTGGAAGACTTCCGCCGATCCTCTACAAGAAGAAAATTAGGGACAAATATCCAGAAGCTTGCAACTGGGACACAAGAGTTTGTTCAAGAATTCTCCGGAATCTTTGACATTATCAAAGGAATCGATTCGCGAGCTGGTTCCATAGCTTACGGTACCTTCAGCTTGCTTCTTACGGTCGCAAAAAACAAGCAACAGCATGAAGATGTGATCACGAGTGCTTTGGAAGATCTCGGCCGGTGGTTGTCCAGAATACGAGCCATCGAAAAGTCCGAATATGATAATGACGCGATTCTTCAATTCGTTCTGGAGATATATATCAAAGTGATAGAGTTTGGCAGAGATGCAGTACTATATTACGGCTCGTCATCTTCAAGAAGAGTTCTTCAAGCCGTGGTTCGACCGGTCCACTCCGCGTCACAGAAGCAGGCAGGAGAAATCAGATCCCTGATTGCAGATCTGATGCAAGAGCTTCTTATTATCCAGCATGGCCGCATTAGAACAATCAAAGATCACTTGGAAAGGGAACAACAGGAAAGCCACGAGCAACGTGTCGACAATCTTGAAAGACTGTTTGGTGTCTCGTCGGATCTCTGTGCCAAAAGCATGATTCAAGAAAGCAATCGCAGGTTCGACGGTATGTTTAGCAAGTGCAAGCCCAAAGCAGGCTTCGCGAGGAAAGCGCCACAACTTGAGCAGATTAGCCTTGATGCATTCTCTGAGCGATCAGAATATAAGTCATGGATGGCACATTCCTCTTCATGCCTGCTACTCCTTGAAGGAGAGAACTATGATGCGTATGATACCAGCCCTCGGCTCTGCTGGCTCTCTCCGGTTGCGGTTCAGTTCTACCAGCATTTTGATGAGCTCAATAACTGCTATATACTATACCACTTAATTGACGAAGGTTCGGAGACTGGGGCAGGCGTGATGTTGAAAAGCATAGTGTTGCAACTATTGAGAGAAAACCGGGACGTTTGCAAGAAACTGTTTGACAGAATACAACACCTTTCTACCACACCAGCAGCAGAGCAGGAAAACTTGTTTGAGATTCTGCACCATGTTCTACGAACTTTCAGCCCGGACAAAACGATCTACATAGCAGTCGCAGGTGTGGAAAGTATGTTCAGCATTCCGCCGAGAAGGCTTTTTGGCAGGTTGTTAAGTCTCATCAGATCGTCTAATGTTCTAGTCACCGTAAAGATGTTAGTGATTTGCCGATCGGGTTATTGGCCAAATGTCAGCTCCAAAGACAGATCAGATCTGCAGCGAGCCCTGGCGATAGGCGGACATGAGGACCTGCTGCTGGCTGTATTTATTGCGTTCGGTTGGAAACAGAGGTCTCTGGGTAATCGATAGGGAGATCTCCAGAGTTTGTCTAGAGATTGGCCCAAGTCACATCGTACAAGCTCAGGCGCCCTGATTGCAGACTTCCTAAGTATGTTCAAGGTGTCGCGGCTTGAATCTTCCATGCCAATTGCATGACCCACCATGGGTTGAAACCTAGGTATCAGACACGCGCACAGCTGGACAAACAACTTGTACTTGCCGCTCGTTAAAAGCGATTGATGAATCGGTCAGTAAATAGGGTTAGTAATTCTTTATTTGATCTTGACATAGGGTAATGATGAGGATGATTTATTACGCCTCGCAGAGGCTACCCTACAGTATAGCGCACTAGTGCGGAATATATACAATTCCTGTGTTTCCGACCTGTCCTCCTGCAAGCCTTTGCTTTTTGTGCTTTGACACATTCATCTTATGACAGTTGTTGTGGTCTGATGTGGTGTGGTGCCAATTAAGTTTTGGCGGTTATATACCGGTACGTGGAGTGAGGGACGGTTTCCCGTTGCGGCGACACCTAAAAGGCAAATTATATCTATATTATACCCTTCATTCCTATATTCACAATAGATTATATATTGAAGAGGTGTATTTCGCATGGAAATACGCGGAGTTAGCGGATTCTTTATCCAAATACTGGTATCTCACTAGGTGATTCCTCGCAATGGATTTAAAAACTTACCTCCACTGTTCACCCGAAAGTGTTCAGATCTCAAAAAAGAAAACAAGAAAAAACAAGAAAATCATACACCAAAAAACCACACCGTATCGAGAAGATCTATGCTACATATAAACAGCTGGGGTGCGGCTGACATCCGCCCTATCCCACGCTTCGAGCCAGGGTCCCCGAAGCGGTCTGGAGAAAAGTGGCCAACATTTACAATGTTCGTTTCCATAGGTAGGTAGGGTGTATGTGTTCCTGCAAGACCGATTAGTGACCGGGCTATAGTGTCCGACAGGGATCAGATTAGATGGTTGCCTGTAAGACATGGTGGTACGACGGACGTAGCATGGCGTATATGGGTACGGGCGTATTCGATGCGAGGGAGTTGGTTTGTTAGTTAGTTAGTCCATGCATGTCTCTAGCGGGGAGACTCCAGGTCGGGCCAGATACATTTACCTACTACGTAGTGTTGGTGAGAATGAAGAAGTGGCTTAGATGGCTCCATAGCAAAATGGACAGTGACTGGCGTACAAGGGTTCAATACCGTCACCATGGATGCCCTAGCCCAGCCGAAAGTAGGCCGGATACTGCATGTAGTTATTTGTAAACGCCAGCAATAATGTCCATTGTTTACCACCAATCTTCACAGATTTTAGTGCGGTCAAATTATCCAATCAGCTTGTTTGGCAGGATATTCGGCGTTCCAGAGCTGTGCTTAGTTATCGTTTATATTAAGCTGATCTCGCCCGAGACAACTATAACCTACTCAAGTATACTACTTACCATAGATAAACTTATCCCATTCCTCGTTTGGCCTTTTGTAATATTCCGGAACACTGAAAACAAATACCTATTCAATGAACTACCGCACTATGAAATCCGATGTCCTCCTGATGCCAGGCAACAGCGACATGTTTGACAACAGGCCCTGGTTTTACAATGATCAGAACATGAAAGAGTTTCACCACGCTGTTATATCTGTGAGCATCATTTACCTTGAGTCAATATTATGTATACTGATAGAGTTTCAAGGGCATACCTCCCTCATCTCCACTGCACCATGACGAACTATTATTCGAGCACTTCATCCCTCCAACAGATCAAATGGAATCTCCGTCTTCGATAACAAGTCCGGATTTTTCGCTTGCTCAACCAGACAGCCACAACAATTCATATTCTTCCAAGAAAGAAAAGTCCCGAAAACCGCGGTCCGCCAAAAGCCCCGCTTCAGAGGAAGATACACCAGAGAATAAATCAAGGGTTCGTCTCTCCTATCGTGCTAAAGAATACTGAGACTAACATCGAACAGAGAAGAAGAGAACAAAACCGCATCGCGCAACGCACATTCCGCGAACGAAAAGACAAATACATCCAAAACCTGGAGTCGCACATCAAACTCCTCGACGCAAGCCACAAAGATCTCCAAGCATCCTATCGCCAATCCACGGATCAAGTAAATGCACTCTATACGCAGTTGCTGGAAACACAGGGCGAATTAGATTACTGGCGATGTCTTGCGCAGCCATCCGCGACTCCAACAACGACGAGCGCAGCAGCGATGACTTCAACGCCAACGATAGCATCGCCGGTTGAGGCGCATGGAAGGAGACATCATCAGAATGTTCCTGTTATGGCGGGGATGCATATACCGCATGGACAATTTACGTAGTTTTTCTCTCTCTCTTTTTTGTTACTTGCATTATTGATGTACGAGATATGGATTGGATTGCAATTTAGCGTATACATTGGACTTTGGTCAACTCAGCGCTTGGCTTTACTTTTACCCGAAGTATGATACACGAGTACACATCGATATAATGGGATGTATGATAAGAAGCAGCTTCTCAAAATCAGCATGCCTATAATGTAATGCGGGATACACACCTAACGTTAGATCACATCATCAAACTGATTGACTCTACATAGCTGATCACCCAGGTCGAAGCGATACCAATTCCGGACCGAACACCTTCCTAAACCGGAAACACCTATCAACTAACCGCACGCCACCATCTGCCGAGCGTTCAGCTCTCGTTTAGTCCGTTTAGTCCATTTAGAAGCATGTAGTACATAGTCATACCTGACGTCCGTGCTTCGACACATGCTTAGCTATGGTATTTGGCGTGCAATTACGGAGTACACTACCGGTACGTAGGGAATAGTAGAGAGACAAAAGAAAAAGCACATGCTCAGCCCTACATCGTTCCACCTGGTCGAATGTACCACCCACTTTCCTGACTAGTAAAGCACGAGTTACCAGTTATGTGCAAGTTTACTTTTGTTAGTTGCTCTGTTTATCACAAGTCGAGCGCCTAGCATAGCGAGACAATGAGGGAATCCACAATTGATCGACCTGGTTTTATTGGGGTTGGCTGATGTACGTAAACGGGGAGATAGTCTTCTTGTCAAGTGGTTGCTTGTTGTTTTGAATTGATCCGAGATTATACCCACCTCTCTTTGAAAGAGATAATGCAAGACAAATGTCGCCTGTCAAGTTGACGTCGCATGTACGAACCTGCTGACCCTTCCACGCCACTTACCGGACATGTTACTCTATCAACCGCGTGTTATAAGTACGGTACACAGATGTCTCGACGAAGAAACAACCCCCCATCCCCGCCAACGCAACGGCCACCTTTCGGCCTCGCCAAGTTGACCTTATTTGTACGTACGTACGTAGTATGTAGTATTTAAATGCTTGGCCTGGACTCAGATCATTTAATTAAACAACTTTCAAGTGCGTAGATTGAAGTGGGGCAATCTTGCCGAAATCGCAGACACCAGGCCTCGAAGCTAATAATATAGGCTAATTGGAGAGCAACTTCCGAAATAGGAATTAGGGCTTTGTATCGTCCCACCTGAAGAATCGCAATGGCAAGCAATTCTCCGAGGAATACGTAGCGAATCATAGACTGTTCGATTTTTTCGTTCTTATTATGGGATCTCATGGCGCGCTCGATTTCACTCGATCAAAAATGGCAAGTCTTGAGACGCTATCTTACCTAGGCTTAACAGGCCGTAGCTTATACGCCGGCGTGTCATAGGCATGTCTATTGCTGGGGTGGTAGCACGCATAACCACATGAGCCATATCTCCAATTCTCTCAAATTCCTAAGAGAATTTTCAAGACTTGAACCTATCGATGTATGATGTTATGCACAACCCATGCATCCATCACCCTGAACCACACCACTCCACTCTCCAAACTAACAAGGTTATAAAAAAGCAAAAAAAAAAAAGTATATATAAAAAAATAGCGCATGTTCACCCCGACAGCTAGTTAGGGTAGTAGAAGACACCGCTCCTCCCTTCTAGACTCTTCGCTTGCATATCTAGCAACACACAGGATTGGTTACGCGCGACAAGGGTGGTGTTGCTGAATCCAATCATAAGCCTTACAGACAAGGCTTTGGGTTGACTCCAAGCATTTCACCGCTTGATTTTGGGATTTTACGTATATTCATACTTTGCATAGCTGAACCTGTATGATGGCCGGTACTATTTTTGAAGGCCGGTTGTGCCGCTGAGGTCATGGGTTCTTCTTCCATAGCTGGGAATATCGGACTTGTGGCCAGTCGCTGGAGTGTACCTAAGGAACTTTGATCTGTAGAGGATTTAACCCTCATGTAAGGATGGATCGTAACCCTAACGGTTCTTTTATTGACTTTATCTCACGCAACAACCTCACTAGCCTCAACCTCCTTCTGCTCTTCCTTCGACGACACAATCGGCGTATTCGAGTGCAAATTCCCCAAGACAACCCTCAGCTCCTTCAAAAACCTCGTCACTTCCTCTTCCGTGCCCACCGTAATCCTCAAACAACCCTCACATCCATACTCCTTACCCCTAAACCTTACAACGACACCCTTCTTCTCCGCCATGGCTTCATACGTAGACAGCGCAACGACATTATCCGGTTTCCCATCCTTATTCAGCATCTCCACGAGCAGGAAATTCGACGCCTGACCACCGAGAAAGCGTCCTACACCCGGGATTTGCGGCATTTCTTTGAGCATTCGCTCACGCTGCTCAATAATCCTCGCCCGATTCTCACGCATCACCGCCAGATTTGCCGGCCTGAAGGCTGCTTGAGCGATCACACTCGTCGGACTGGGGATGTTATACGGCGACTTCATACTATTAAACAACGTCGCAATTTCCGGGCTCGCAAACGCCGTTCCCAGCCTTATACCGGCTAGACCAAATGCCTTGCTGAGGGTCTGCATAACCACCAGATTGGGCCACTCATTCACCCATTCCGCGAGACTCGACCCTTCAGGCGCAAAATCAATGTATGCTTCGTCGACGACAACGATGCCGTTCCATGTCGGGTGTTCGAGGACTTTTTGAATGTCTTCTTTGGCGATTAGGTTCGCGGTGGGATTACCAGGTGAACAGATATAGACGATTTTTATCCTCTCATCGGCCGATAGCGCCTCGTTGATTTTGCCCGGTTGTAATGAGAACCCATTCTCCGCGTCGAGCGGCACTTTGACGATTCCGACGTCGTTCACATCCGCGCTAACGGCGTACATACCGTATGTCGGCGGACAGGTAAGAATCTTGTCTTGTCCAGGAACACAGAAACATCGTAACAAAGCGTCGATGGCCTCATCGGAGCCGACGCCAACAAACAAGTTTTCGGGTTTGAGATCCTTTTGCGTGTGGACTTTGGTGTTGCGGAGGTTGCAGATTAATTGCTTTAGGTCGATTTGGTGACTACCAAAAACACCACACTTAGTACGTTGTCATTGAGGAAGAAATTGGAAAGGTGACTCACGGATCAGGATACCGATTCAATCCCAAAAAATCAATCTGCGGCGCAGAACTGCCATTGCCTGTCGACGTACCCTCAATATTCCCATCTTTGTTGAGTAGCAGACCAGGTCCGTAGGCATTCTCGTTGGCGTCGAGGAGGATATTCGTCCCGTCGTCTTTGTAGTCACTGCACAGATAAAAAAATGTTAGCTTCCCCGCCATCGGAGCAGGATCGGAGGGAGTTGCGACGTACTCTCTGGCGCATCGGTAAGGGTGCAATTTTAGAATATTTGGTCGCGCGCATTTCGACAGATCGAAGGGTCTGCTTTGAGGAGCCATTGTGATTGTTTCGAGGGGTTGGTGTGTGATTTGACAAGAAGGAAAGATAAAAAGATGGGATTGAAATATTTTGGAGTCGGCGCGCGGTGGGGAACAAACATTCCATGACATTACTGACTCATTCTCTCATGGAAATACTGAGTCACTTACAAATTCCATGCCAATGGCATCTTGTTTTATTTTGTAGCTACAAATGAGACAAATTTTGGAAAATATCGTGTAGATGCAATATATTTAGAGTACAGCTAGCCTGTACTAATCTCAATCCTCTATATGTATATATACATAGCATAGGCCCGAGCCTACAAATGCAATCAACGCCATCGATGCTCTATCTTTTCGCATGAACAAAGGAAATCTTTCTCCTTGAAAGAAGGTATATTAATCACTTTTAGACTTTCCAGTAGCCTTTTCCGGCTCTTGTGTTAGTTTCTCAGGGGTTTCGGTTTTGGTAGAAGGCTCAGCTTCATTATTCTTCTTCGAATTGGTGTGCTTCTTTCGCTTTTCGGCGACATATGTCCACGCCCTGCCGACACCTGCCGTAAGAGCACTTTTAATGGTTTGCATAGTCGCTGGCCACCGGATTGTCTTGGTAATGGTATGTTGTAGCTCTTCCTTAAGCCTTTCATCAGCAGCGATGCGCTGCTCAAAGGCTCCTCCTTGTCGCCGGTGGATGCGCTCGGGATCTTCGTCGCTTGTTTTCTGCATCATTTCAAGGAATTCAGATCGCGGTATCTGGTACCGACTCTGATATTGAAAATACAGCTTTTCTCGGAACGATTTGGGCAACCGTCGCACCATGTTTCCTCGTTTTACGGGATCCATGTCCTGAGTCAACTTGACATTCGCCGACGGGTCATCAATCCAATCTGACTGCGAGCAGCGAGCGTCGTTAAAGTCGCAGTTCGGAAGATTCTCGATCAATGGCGCATATAGACGTCGGAAGTAGTCCATCTGGCCCGTGACGATATTCCTGACTTTATTGGGATCTTCCGCAGAAACAGTCATGCGAGGATCGCCCATGTAACTGAGTCCAGCAATTGTGGTATAAAGCTCTTGTTCCGTGAATTGATCCGGCAGCATGAGCAGGGCGACACGCAATGCTGAAAGTAAATTGACTTGGTTCGCTACTCGTACTCGCGGGTGGTCGCGAAGAATCTTCACCGGTTTGTGCAGCCGTCCAGCAAGGTACATGGTATCCCATTGACTAAGATCTCTGCATAATGTGTCGATATTCACCACACCGTACTTGATGAGCGTACCGTTGACCGTCACAAACGGGTTAAAGTAGACACCGGCGCCCCATTTATCTTGCACAGCGGAAACTGCACCAGACCCAAGGGCGCCGAGCGCAGAGTAGTGGTCGCGATGCTCTTGTAGGTTGAGAGAGTGCCAGTGTTGTGTATGCGATACTCCGAATATGAAGTCAATCATTTTGCCTTTTCCTTGCTGAACATTCCGAATGGCCTGTGGTGGTGCAGGGTGGCCGGGGTCCGACTCCGAGCCGGCTGTTGCTGTCTGCGCGAAAACTCCTGAACCGTAGGCAAATGCATATCTGATGGGAGCGCGGAATTTCCATAATATTTGTCGCAGAGCCTCTTTAAATTCTTCATTGATGATCATGTGCTGGTTGACGCCGAAGTTTTTGGATGGCAGTTCCGAGAATTTCGATATTGACAGGTCCGGATTGTCTTCCCAATCCGCTGGTTCTTTCTGGAGGAGGGCCGAGCTCGAGAAATTAGACGAGTAGCCTGTAGATGTATTATTTCGAGTAGTCCGAAGTGAGGGGTGTGTTCCGAAGTCATTTGTTATATGTAGGTTCGTGTGCGGGTTTTCGTAGGATGTGTGTAGACCTCGGGTAAGCACCCGGAAGGGATAGCGAGTTGAATTATTCGCATTGTATATTGAAACCGTTATCGATCTCGAGTATGTAGACGATGGTACAGGAAATGTGTGTCGCAATCGGACGGTCTTAGTCTGCAATGTGAAGTGTTAGCGAATTATCCCTCGGTTAACAATTTCCATGAAGCCTACCGAAAGTTGTCGCATTTTGAAGTCGCAGAAACGAGCGTCGAGAGAGAGAGGTATAAACAGACGGATGCTAGATCATGGTGTTGGGCTGGGCGACAAAGAGAATGCAATTGTTGTTGTATAGGTCAATATTGTACAATGTCAAGTCATAGTTATAGCAAAGAGTGTGCAGTATTGACGTAGGCCAATTCCGTCTGGCCCCGGAAAATCGCCCAGTTCCAGCCAGGTCACGTGCAGGCGTATCCGCCAGCGCGTTTAGCGGCCGAGAGCGCGCATCAACATAAACACTCACAATAAACACTCCTCATTCGAGTGTTTACGCTGTCTTGAACCACCAAACGCGCCATTATCCTCTGCCATCCACACAGATATATTCCATTTGAAATTGCGACATGCGTTAGAATACAGAAAAAACCGATTGATCAAGTTAGCGCAAATGGAGACCTTCGCCGCTCGTCTCGCGAGCTTCGACTCTGTCGTGCCAGCCATCAACTCGAGAACGTCTAGTTCGAGAAACATCCAACCGCAACGATGGGTTTGGGAGTCGCCATCACCAGAGCAGGTATGTTAGCTGAAGTTTTCTGTGCAAATTCTTGCTAATAAATGTGCAGCTGGCTCATGCTGGTTTCTACTTCCAACCATACGACACTAATCCCGACAACACGATGTGTTTCCTCTGCGGGCGAGCACTAGACGGCTGGGAAGAGGGAGACGACCCTGTGACAGAACATTTGAAGCATTCACCCGATTGCGGTTGGGCGATTATCATGGACATTCAATCCAAAACATCGAATCCCGCCGAGATTGTAGACCCCACCAGTTCTGCGATTGTTGAAGCTCGCAGGGCAACATTCGCGGTCGGATGGCCACATGAAGGAAAACGCGGCTGGGTGTGTCAGTCGGAAAAGGTAATCAATCCGCTGTATTGTTAGGTTGTCTATTTACTGATAGAGTCAGATGGTCGAGGCTGGATGGTATTTCTGCCCGAACGAAGAAAGTCCCGACTTGGCCAGCTGCCCTTACTGCAAATTGTCCTTGGATGGCTGGGAAGAAGCAGATGATCCATTGTAAGCATCGCGCCTTCCTATTTCATGTGCATTGACTAACCTGAACAGTGAGGAACACCACCGCCGGTCATCGGAATGCTCCTTCTTCGTCTTCGCTCTACCTGCAAAACCAACCAAAAAGAATACTCGCGCCAAAAAGCCCCGCGCTTCCAAGGCTTCACGACTTTCGACGCAGTCGGTAATGACCGCAGCCTCGGAAGCCCCAACGATTGATGACGATATGATGGATGTTAGCATCATGTCTCAGTCAACAGTCAGGTCCCAATCGACTAGGAAAGCAAAGGCGACGAAAAAGACTACCAAATCACGTGCCAAGAAAACGAAGAAAGACGAGCCTACTGAAGTCATAGACATAGAACCTGAACAAATCGAAAACCAGGCTCCTGAACCAGAGAAGCCTAAACGCGCTACTAGAGGGAAAAAACGAGGCAGCGAAGCGGTTATCCAGGGAATGTCCGCCATGACATTGACAGACCCGGTCGTCGATACAGAGCCGTCACCCAAGAGGCGAGCTACGGAAACTCGTCGGAGTGTGTCTCCACAACCTGAAGATGTCCAGTCTTCCGTTTTAGAGGACGCCCCATTAGAGGTGGCTACTTCTCCTGTGATGCTCAAGAAAGGCCGCAAGGGAGCTAAGAAAGCTGCATCAACCAGAAGTCGGAAGGCGTCGACGGCATCCTCGTCTGGAAAAGCCGCACAGAGCAGGATCCCAGACGACTCAGTTCTTGAGGCAGCTATCGAAGCCGACTTAGCACGCAACATGGAAGACACGGAGCCTTTTGAATTCCACTACAAAGACGAAGAGCGAGAGAGTGCACGATTTCGACAGCAATCGATATCTACTTCTATAAAAGCTCCATCGGAATCGCACTATGAGCGTGAAGGAACCCAGGACGTTCAAGAGGCACAGGAACCGGCTCCGGAAGAAGCTTCGATTATAGAGGTGGTTCCTGAGCCGAAGCAGAAGAAACAACCAAAACGAAAAGCTCCTGCGAAGAAGTCGAAGAAGGAAAAGGCACCTGAACCCGAGCCGGAGCCGGAGCCGGAACTTGAGCCTGAACCTGAACAGGAGCAAGAAGTCGATCATGAACCAGAACGAGGATTAGAACCAGAGCCAGCAGCTGAACCAGAACCCGAGCGTGAACCTGAGGTCGAGGAAACAGTTGAGCTCGTAAAACCGAAGCCGAAACGCATTTCACAGCAAAAGCGCAAAGTTCAGGAACAACCCGCTGAAGAAGTTTCTCAGGTTATGATGGAAGTCGAGCCTGTCGTACGACAAGGCTCGGTTGTTACCGTCGAAATCGACATGCGGGACCACCAGGCTGAAATAGACGAGACCATCGACAAGCAGCCAGCCAAGAAGCAGGGCAGAAAAGTCGCCAAAGGCAAAAAGCCGGTCGCTTCGAAGAGGAAAGAGAGTGACATTGTCATGGATGAGCAGACTGAGTCAGCAGAATCTCACGAACCTCTTCCTGAAGCTCCGAAACCTCAAAGACGAGAGTCAAAACGCGAGTCGAAGCGCAAGTCCAGAGAAACCAAAGACGACTCTATGATTATGGACGAACAGGAAGAATCTGCACCCGCTCGAGCACAAGAGCCAGTTGAGCAACCCGTCAAAGGGAAACGGGGGCGACCGACCAAAGAAGCCCAAGAGGCCTCTGAAGAGAAGCAAGCGGTTGAAGCCAAGCCAAAACGAGGACGACCTTCAAAACAACGATCTATCCAAGCCGATGAACGGCCCGAGGAACTTAAACGCGAGCAACAACCCAAGAAGGCCCAGGTGCCTGTCAAGAACACTCAACGGTATAGCGACTTGCCGAAAGATAGGCACCGTGCTCAAAGCTTTATCGAGTCGGTCACCAATTCCTCGCCTCAGCGACCGTCACCAAACAATACGCATTCCACAACACAAGAAAGGACGCCATCTCCATCACCACAAGCATCCGACGCTGAGAACCAGCCACCTTCGACACGACCACTCTCAGCCAGACCTCCTATTCTTTCTCCGTCAAAACCGCCTGCTTCTCGTATACTTGCAACCACCACACCATCTCCGTCCAAGCGTCAAGAGGGATACTTGACATCCACCCGGTCGTGGGAGCCGATGGACATTGAAGAGCTTCTTGGCAGTTTTAGTGACAAGGAGAACCGTGACTTTACTCTCGACCAAGGCAATATCAAAGACATCCTAACAAGCCCTGAGAAGAAGATGACGGTTGAAGAATGGATATACTATAATGCCAAGAATGGCGAGGAACGACTCCGGCGAGAATGCGAGAGACTCATAAGTATTTTCGAACGTGAAGGCGGCCGAGCTATGAGGGCGTTGGAGGGTATTGAATGTATGGAATGATCCTGGTAATTAGTGGGTTTAGCATTGAAGGTGTTGTGGGATTATAGTCGGTGTCTGGAATATATTATTGATGCACTTGTGAATTATATTGCAATTTGATTGTACACAACCGTCCATTTAACGTAAAAAAAGCCTAACGCCATGGGTATCCTGAACTTTTAACAAACAAACATGAATCGCCCCATAAAAGAGTCTACGCAATAATCCCCAATCTCCCCTCCCAATCATCCTCCTCCTGCTTCACAGCCCTCCTCTTCTCCCTCCTCTTCGCTCTTCTTTCTTCCCGCTCCTTCGCATCCTGCTCCTCCCTATCCTTGAGTCTCGCCCCAAGATCCAGATTCAACGCCTTTCTGTCTTCCTCCTCCTTTTCCCGTTTCTTGTGTGCCAACCACCTCAACCTCAACCTCACATCCTCCACACTCGCCCTCTTCACCTCCCCACTCTCCCCAATCGCAATCAAATGCTGCTTGCTATTCAAATGCTCCACAAGCTGAATATTATCCTTAAACGTAAGATCGCAATCCGAACAATAAAATCCCGCCCCCCTGCCTCTTTTGCCCACCGCTGCCCCCGCAGGAACCATGGTGGTCTTACCAACCATACTCGCAACATCAAGCCTCTGCACGCGCGAAGATGTTGACTCCAAAGTGCTAAAGTCGACAGGTGCGTGCCATTTCTTGCCGGCAAGTTTTGCCTCGTAGCGCGCTTTGGATTCGGCTTTGTTTTTGGCTTCGGTTTCGGCGGCACGTTGGGCGTATTCTTCGCGGTTCCAGGTTTTGCGGAAGTCGGTGTCGGTGGAGGCGGTGCCGTAGGCGGTGCGTTTGTCTGCCATTTTTTTGGGAGGGTCGAGACGCAGTCTCGATGAATCAGTGGATGGTCGTTTATGATGAAGATGGCGCAGTCTGACTCTGAAATGTTTACGTTGAGTCAAGAGTGAAGGTATGGTGGTGGATGTTGGAGAAGAAAGTTGTGGCGGGTGGAGAAGCTTTATCTTTTATCGCACTTCTCAGGCATCCTCAGGCATCTAGACGAACATCGGCACATCCTGCCGTACTATATAATTCAACGGGACAGAATGATACCCGATCATAAAAATGGTGCTTATCCCTTCAGTTATCCAGAATTATCATTCCAATAGACTTGTAACAGCCACAGCTCACACCTCTCTCCCAACCAGCCAGACTATCTCGACGCTACGTAACGCCAATCTAGATCCACATCACAGCCTCGCCTCTGAACTCAGACCTCAACACGAATGAGCCTCAAAGACTAATTATGTTACAGCCTAACTCAATTCCCTAGCTTAATGCTATTGCCTATTGCTTACATATATAAATACAGCCGGCACACTCAATTGAACATGATATTCGATTTGAATGTCGACAACGACAACGGGGCTGGAATACAGGCAGCAGCGATTCTTGAAAGATAGGACAGCAACTATCAACAGCGAAGCGCAGATCCAACAATACCTTCATTTGATTCCACTTACACTGTACACAAACAATGGCCAAGATGAACACCATGAACATGATGTCCCTCCCCACCGAACTCCACATCCACATATCCTCCTACCTCTCCTACCCCGACGCCCTGGCCCTCAAACACACAAACCGCCACTTCTATTCTCTCGTCTACACAGGTGTCCACTCCAAAATTGACTGGCTTCTATGGCGCTTTGAGCGTAACCTCGAGTGTCCACGCAACGAGGACTGTTCGCTAAGGACAGACGCGTCGTTTTGTAGATCCAAAACGGTGAGGAAGATTATGGAGAGGAGGAGGAGGCATCTTGAGTGTAGGCCTGGGGAGGGGGGCTGTTTTGTGGTGCTTGGGGGGAGTTGTAGGAGGAAGGAGGTTGTGCCTCGGTGGATGTCCAGGGGGGTTAGGGATGAGGGTATGTATTCTGACTCCGTCACGTTTGATGGGGGCTGACAGTGGTTTAGTGTTGGTATATGGGTTATTGTTTGTGTTTTGGATGGTGGTTTGGCATGCGATTAGAATGTATGTGATATCACCGGGACAGTCTTACATGATGGCTGACTTGATAGCAGATCGATCCTTGGTCGACAATCTGAGCTACTTCCGGCAGCCTTGAAAATTCAGTCATGATGAACAACAAACGGCCTTTTCAACTAAGAGATAGACAGAGCCTCAACTCGGAAGCCCAATGCAATACCCTCCGTCCGGCGTCCATAGACCTCCAGCGTCGACATTGGAACATTAGCCCAATAGAGAGCGTTT
This sequence comes from Talaromyces adpressus, assembly GCA_002775195.1. NCBI lineage: Eukaryota > Fungi > Ascomycota > Eurotiomycetes > Eurotiales > Trichocomaceae > Talaromyces > Talaromyces adpressus. Next base: position 69,092 of record NHZS01000329.1, on the reverse strand, counting down.
ATATAAGGATTACGTCCGACCACATATCTCACACGAAGGGATTTACAGACCTTATGAATCCCTATCAGGTCATTCAGCCTTACCGTAATCTTATATTTAATCTACTTCATGTATATAGCTGCACGCCTTACGCTAATTGACTACATCGACTATATGATTGTCTATAAATGAACAAATAAATGGACGGAGTTTAGAATGCTTATATCCGGAGTAGCGTACTGTACCCCAAGCGCTGCCCTAAACAGCTCCATGCAGGTCCTTAATGTCAAATCCCTAGATCTGAGATATATATAGAAGGTTATGTGGACGGAGTTTGGGGTTGGTAATATATCCGCTGACAGCTTTATCCATGGATGCAGCTGAGTGAGGACGTTATCTCCGATCAGTCAGCTGGTTTTTAATGTGTACGTCTTAAAAGCAGGTATAAAAACGTCCATCGATCCCTTGATCCAGGAACTCAACGATACTTCCGATTCAAGTCACATAGGCCAAGTCAAAGTCCGGTTTCCACATTACATAAACTCCATCACAATCACGCACAGAATGGCTACTAGTATCCTCCTCCGAAATGGCACAGTACTGTCCCATGACGGTGACAAGGTCGTCGTGCTTAAGAACCATGATATTCTCATCGTCGGAAACACCATCCATCAAATCGGGCAGAACCTGACACTCCCAGGTGAAGGCAGAGTAATAGATTGTACTGATAAGATCGTATCTCCCGGATTCGTTGATACGCATCACCATTTATGGCAGACTCAGGTATGACTTCTCTAGTGATACTAGAAAGCTAGGATGAGCTGACAGGCACAGTTGAAAGGAAGACACGGCGATGAGGGTTTTATGGATTATATGGTTTCAGGTACCTCCCTCCTCTCGCCCATCCATAATCCATCCGTTAATGAGTCCAAGGAGGCATCCAAGCCTACAACTACTCCCCAGAGGACATATTCTGGGGCCAATTAGCGGGCTGTCTGCAAAGTATCAGTGCAGGCGTAACAACCGTCGTTGATCATGCACACATGACCTATTCCCCTGGCAACGGTAATTCCCACTTCCTCTCCCTCCCCCCTTCATATACTGACGATATTTGTAGTAACCGAAGCCCTCCGCGCAACAACATCTTCCGGCCTCCGCTCCATATTCTGCTACAGCGCCATCTGGCGCATAAAAACCTGGTCCTCGGAAGTCGAGTATGACAGCACTTTACTTCCCGACTGGTGGCATGCGACACTCGCCTCACTCGCCAAATCCGCTCCCTACGGTGATGGACGTGTATCCCTAGGTGTGGGATTCGATCAATTCCAGCTTCCCAAGGAAGAAGTCATGAATCTCTACGAGAAAGCGCGCGAGTTGGGCGTGAAGTTGATGACGAGTCATTACGTTGCGCATTTCATGAAAAGTATGCCCCCTTAGCCATCTACTTACTTAGGTGGCAAGGACTGACGAATGTGAAAAGACTCCGTCAACATCCTCTCCGATTACGGCCTACTCGACAACTCAATCCTCCTCTCGCATGCCAACGGCATCTCTGAATCCGACGCCGCCCTTTTAACCTCAAAAGGGGCACATCTCTCAACCACGCCCGAGACAGAAATGCAAATGCTAGGCGAGATAGTCGCTTTCAGAAGCGACACAAAGTCGCATGCATCGATTGGAGTGGATTGTCATTCCAATAATTCAAGTGACCTACTCACGCAACTCAGAATGGGGTTGCAGTACGCCCGAGCCGCTGAGAATTCTCAAGCCATCGGGCAAGGGAAGTATCCAAGCGTCAAGATCAAAGTCGAAGAGGCGTTCAACCTCGGCACAATCCAAGGCGCGAAAGCGATTAATATGCAGGATCAGATTGGTAGTCTAGAAGTTGGGAAACGGGCTGATATTGTAGTTTTTGATGCTTCGTCGCCGGGAATGGTGTGTGCGGCCGAGGAGGATCCTGTTGGTGCGGTGATACTGCATGCTGGGACGGGTGATGTTGAGACGGTGATTGTTGATGGGATGGTCAGGAAGGAAAGGGGGAAGTTGGCTGATGTTAGGGTTTTGGATGGGTTGGGTAGTACTGAGAAGGCTGTAGAGATGACTTGGGGAGAAGTGAGAAGCAGGCTGTTGGAGAGTAGAGAGAGAATACAGGAGAAAGGACAGGGCCAGGATAGGCAGGCGGCGATGCAGTATTTGTACAAGACTTTTGGATAGAGCACTAGAATAGGCGACTTATGAAAATGGTATTGGAGGAAAAAAAAAGAACATATTAGATGTTGATAGGAACATTGAATCTATTGGATGGTATCGCGTTACACGCAAGGCAGGATAGCCGCCGCTGCGCCGCATGTTCAGGCTGCCTTCTTCGCTGCCCTCTTACCCCTCCCTCTTCCTCCTACAACTCGCTCCGACCTGGTGAAATACCAGCGCCGTTGCATTCGAAGGCGATAGTCTAGAACCTTGAGAAGGAGCTCTACGACCCGCACCATAGGAGCATTCTTTCGCAACTGAGCAACAACTATCCTTATCGAGCGTTCGAGGTACAGATTCCAAGGACAAGATGAGGGTTTCGAGTATGTGGGTTATGCTGTCGATGGCAAGGCTTTCCAAGGCAATCGTGACAGGTATAACATTCCAAGAATCTTATAACTAAACCTTTATGATTGACTTAGGTGTCGCAGAATCGCCCATCGTCGCCACCGTCATCGACAACAAAGACGAAAACCATATCCTAAACAATTACAAAGACTGGATCAACCCCGAAGACCTACCTCCCATGCCACAATGCATAGTCCAGCAGCACCACTCCACCTGGCTGGCAGCGATGACAGACTGCACCGCCAAACGATGCACCTCTCGTTTCGCCTTTATATGTACCCATCATCAATGGCGGACTGAACTCAGCTGTCTCAGTACTCATTTTTCTCCAGATCTTTTGAAGAGTTATCTGCCATATTGTAGCCGATCGGTGCTTAGTAAAGCACAATTGTATTCATGGGTTTGGAATATTACAAGTCGGACCTGGCTTGTTGATGTGGGTGATGCGAATGAGTTGCAAAATCTGTCCCCGGCATCTCTGGTTGATGGCTATGCGGACGTTGATGTGATGAACTATGCGCCGGTGTGTCTGACCGAGTCGGTTTCTACTCAGTCGAGGCGCGCTTATCGGCATGTAATGGCGTCGTGTATGTTCGCAGGCTCGACCCAGAAGACGGGGAATGCAGCTCGTCCTTGGGAGTATAGTGAATCACTACAGTCTATTATTCCTCTGAGCTATGAAACCGTTGGATACGATCTCACCGGACATCATATTAGCGAAGGAAGTTACTTTGATAAAAACTGCTTCTGCAGCTTCTTCGCTATCGATCAAGACAATGAAGCATGTCCGGGTTCTAGGGCGATTGACTTGACGAGAGAGCGACTATGGATTAATGCCACCTGTGGATCCTCGTCCTTACCCCAAAACTGGACAGATACACTCCAAACCACAGATCTCGCATATCTTCCCCTCGAAGATTGGAACTGGCCCAAATGTGTCGCGGATATGCCAAAGCAAGTGATCGAACTTTCTGACCAATGTGCAGCCGAAGCGTGTGAACTCGACTCGGATGGCTACTGCAGCAAGATCAAGCCGGCAGTTGAAAGGGCTTGCTTCTGCCACAACATCAGCTACCATTCCTGCGGTGGTTCGTGCCAAATATTTGAGGCCCGAATTGACTGTGTCAACTGGCTCCACAGTATGTGTGGTGATGTGGATGACTGGCACGGTCTCCCTGATGATTGGCGTCGATTAGTTGCTCCTACGACTCTCGACGTGATCCCGTGGAAATGGACTGTCAAGCCATCTAATACAACGGGGAGTTGTGCTTCGAATAGATGGAAGCTTGGAAGCATTGCTCTAGTCAACATAACTACACTCCTTGCGATGCTTCTCGTTCAGACACGTAGCATACGTCAAATTGCGCACCGCTGGCAGCCACGCTCCTGGTATTCCAAGGGGTCGTTAATCGCCGCATCTCAAATCCTGGCAAATTACATCAACACTCTTCTGGTCCAAAGAACTCTTGGCTATGAAGAGGTTCCCGATACTCAACTACTGCTCCTCTGGTGCACTATGCCCCGACTGCTTTCCTGGCTCCCAATTCTGCTTGTCGGTGTACAACCTTTTGAGACGATGAATCTGTCTGCTGTTGGGGCTTGTTTATTTGCTGAAGTTATCCTCCAGGGATTTTCGTCGTATTATATGCTCATGACCGTCAGGTATGGCGTAGAACACAATATCTACCTTGGGCATACTTTGGAAAGAGCCGAAAGAGTCTGGGCAGCGAGCAGGATGTATTATGGTGCACTCATGTGGTTTATCATAATTGGCCTGGCCCTCGTTCTATTAGTGTGGACTACGTATCGAATAAACAAGATGACCGAAATTGAGACTCTGGAGCCATCACCGAAGCTACAGAGAAATGGAAACGTGATATCGAGGTTTGCAAAGGTGCTAATGGCCCCTGTGAACGAACGTTACACACGATTCAGGGAAAAGGCGACACATTTCTGGAGGGTCGAATGGACAAACTCAGAAAAAAGTCCATTGCTAGAAAGCACGGAAAAACCTGGCTCGGCATATGGCACCTTTTCCGCTACAGGCAAATATCACTGGGCTTCTCACAGAAATTCTGTAGGATTGTACGCGGCTTTGATCCTTGGATTGTTTGGTCTCTGGATTGCGCAGTGGTTGTTTTGGAGTGGGTTTGTTGTTCTCAGTTCAGAAGAGTATGTGTTTGATACAATTTATTTGGTGCATATTGGCTAACTGGGCTTTAGGTACTGTCCTCCTGAGCTTGGATCGCTCACAGGCGTTTGGATTGTTTTTTCGTTGGCGGGTGCTATTCTTGGAGCACCTTGACTAAGATACGTAGATTAGTTATGTCTTGGGCTTGGGCTTGGGCTGGTCTGGTCTGAGGTCTTTTGGCGTATCTTATTACCCTTTTCATTGATTCAAGTTATTTGGTATTCAACCTAACTAGTGAGCTCAGACATTACGAACGGTGCTAAAGATTGGAAATGTTGGATCGACAGTTGGACTCAAGAATGGATTGTCATTGAATGAGTTAGGGCTAGACATTTGTAACTATACACAGTATCTCTCCACCAAGTCTCCTAACACAGCACACAGAGAATGTTTATATAAATATAATAATCAAGCTGTAAATATTCAGTAAATCCCTACAAAATCATGTAAAATCGAATATTTGCAAAACACCCAAATAGGCAATTCACGGAGAACAAGTCCAGATGCCAAGAGTCTACGTCATAGCGACTTCATGTGTATGTTATCATCGCTGCTTGACAAACACAACAAATACTTCAATTCTCTACACTTGCTTCACCATAGCTTCAGCATATACTCCGGAGTAAGTGATCGCTACGTCATACGATCCTAGCGAACCTTGTTGGAAGAGATATAAGAATATCCCGACTCTCATCCATCTCTACTACTTTCAACAAACATATACATACACTCAATAGCAAGAACAAAATGTCTTCGCCACAAATCTCAACAAGCTCCGGCAGCAAGCCTGTCGACCCCTACAAGGCCAAGAACTACGACCCCAATGCCCCCGTGCAAGAAAAGATTGAAGATCTCGTCAAGTTCATCAAGGAGATCAAATACGGCATGCTCACCACCAAGGCGTCTGACAGCGACCTGCTCTCTTCGCGGGCCATGGCGCTCGCCGGGACTGTATACCGCCCTCTCTTCGCCCCATTTTTGTCTTTATGATGGTGGGCTGACTGGTGCGTAGGAACACGGCGGCGTCGACCTAATCTTCCACACAAACCTCTTCTCCGGCAAAACGATGGATCTCACCGTCCACCCCACAGAGACAAACATGTCCTTCCTCGACGTCGTCTCCGGCGGCTGGGCCTCCATCTCCGGCACCGCATCCGTTTTGTCGGGTAAAGATGTCGTTGAGAAATTCTATTCTCCGGCGCTTAAGACTTGGTTAGGCGATTTGGGCGATGGGGTACATGATGGTGGTCCGCGGGACCCGCGTATTGGTGTTATTAGAGTCGAGTCCAAGTCCGCGGTGCATGTTACACCTCGCAAGGGGATGATTGGGAGGGCTGTGGAGGTTGGGAAGGCGGTTACCAAGGGGGATGTGCCGCCGATTAATAAGCATCGTGAGATCAGCACGGAGGAGTTGGCTGAATGTGAGTTTGACCTAATATCAGCTTTGGACTATACTGACTGTGGTAGGGCGCCGCACCCACCCTGAGTAATTGATCCGGTATGATAGTATGATAGTGATGAATGTTGATGATATTTCAAGTCGTATAACAATACTAGCCCAAGGGTATCTCCAATGAATCCAACAACCAACGCCTTTCAAAAAGTCCGTAATAAGAATAATCCAACTGAGCTGATCAAATTAACCGAATAGGAAACCGCGCAGGAACACGCCCATCATGCAACAACATAGCAACATTCTTCTGCGGCGTAGCCTGCAACTTCCTAAACGCCTCTCGAATATGTCTCGGCTCAATCGGCGTCCTCCCTTCTTCTGGCGGATCAAACAGTCCCGTTTCTCGCTTTCTTTTTTTCGGATTATCGCCTGAATCCGAGTCTGCACCCCCTCTACCTTTTTTCTCTCGATCTTCGCGCTCTTTCACTTTTAGTGCTTCCTCGGTTAGGGTCTGCACAATCTCAAAGGTTAAAAATCCCAAAATATCGACGATATCATCATTAGGTTTTGATTCAGTCACGATACCGAAACCAGCCCACTCACGAAATCGTTTCCCCTTTCGAAATGTGAAAGATGCCTGTCGACAATCGGACCAAAACACGTATTCCTCTCTCGTCATATTCTTTGTACGCTCATCGGCAGTCGCGAGACGTTGTAACGTAGCATAATTCTGCTCTTCCTCTTCTTCATCCTCCTCATCTTCTCGCTCGGGTGCCTGCACGGAGTAAAAACTGTTAATGTCCCACGGCAACCCGACTTTGGCGCGTTTATTTTTCGGTTTTGCGGCCATATCCTGGGGGCCAGCGACGCCGGCACCTGCAAGCGGATCATCGCCAGCCGCGAAGTCGGCTGCGTCTGCACCGGCTTTGTCGTCTGAATCCTTGACGTTTTTGCGGACATCTTTCCAGGACAGAAACGTTCTGAGACGGCTCACTTTGGCTTTGTCGTGGCGGATCAAGAATATCAGGTCGTCGGTCGAAATAGATCGGTTTCCGCGGCGGGTTGCCAGAGCGGTACTCCGAGTAAGCATTTCGACGACTTGTTGGCGGACGATTTCCTCGATGAGGGTTGTGGTTTCTTGGGAGGGTTCGGCGGTTTCTCCGGAGACGAACATCATCTTGAAAAACTCGTTAGCAACTTCTCAAGATGTGAATGCAATAGCGACGTTGTTAGGTATGGAGGCCTACCTGCTGGATCTCCTGCCGGTACTTGGGCTGACGTTCTCCGGCCATATTGATAGCTGTCGCGCTACGAGTTATATAAAGTAATTCAACCAACAATACAGTAAGTAACAATGAACAATAAATAAGCCCAAATGCTTCGTATGCTATTAGTATGAGAAGTAGACGAAGTACACTCTCGAGTCTTTACCACGACGCTAAACGACGGAAGGAGCGGATCCAGCAATGCGCCGGGAAATCATTACTCCGACCAAAAGAATGAGCTTAATTATTTTTTGGCGGGGAGCGGGGATCTATCAAATTCAGTCTACGCCAACAAAGATCAAGTCATTCACTTCAATATGTTGTACCTCGTGGGCCTCGGTCTCGCAGACGAAAAGGACATTACAGTCCGCGGGCTGGAGGTTGTCAAGTCCGCTTCGAGGGTCTATCTCGAGGCATATACGAGTATCTTGCTGGTCGAGAAGGAGAAGCTAGTGAATTATCCTCACCTTGATTTCGTGATAGGGGCAATGGCTAACTGAATTGATCAATTAGTAGGAAGCTTACTATGGCCGTCCTGTGATTGTCGCAGACCGCGAACTCGTCGAGACTGGCAGCGACGATATCCTCGAAAGTGCCAAAGAGGTTGATGTTGCGTTTTTAGTTGTTGGCGATCCATTTGGGTATGCCCCCTCCCTTTGCTCTCTAAATGATTTGAAATGCTTATGATAGTATAGAGCAACGACACACACAGACCTTGTCCTCCGAGCCCGCGAACTCGGAATCCCAACCAAAACCATCCCCAACGCCTCAATCATGTCCGCCATCGGCTGCACAGGCCTGCAACTCTACAACTTCGGGCAGACAGTGAGCATGGTATTCTTTACTGAAACCTGGAAACCATCCTCATACTACGACCGTGTTAAAGAAAACGCGCAGCTGGGATTACACACTCTGGTGCTCCTAGACATCAAAGTCAAAGAACAATCACTCGAAAACATGGCGCGCGGACGCAAGATTTACGAACCGCCGCGATACATGACTGTCGCGCAATGCGCGAGTCAGATGCTGGAGACTGAAGAGGAGAGACAGGAAGGTGTCTATGGACCGGATAGTCTCGCCATTGGCGCTGCGCGTGTGGGTGCTCCGGACCAGAAACTTGTGGCTGGTACATTGAAGGAGTTGACGGAAGTGGATATGGGGAAGCCTCTGCATAGTTTAGTGCTGCTCGGTAAGAGAGCACATGATTTGGAGAGGGATTATATTGAGCAGTTTGCGGTTGATAGGGATACGTTTAATGCTGCGTGGAAGAAGGGGTATGGTCAGGCTTAGAAATTAGACTTCCACTTTAGATTACTATGGAATCTCTTCATCGTTTTCGTGTATATAGTTTGTCATTCGCCTAAAAATAACTCAAGCCACTAGACTTGCAATACCCAACGCCAAACTCCCATCATGCCTTAACCACGCTTATCATAACGCAAATATGTACGAGGCAGGACAACCTCACAGCAAAAGAAATAAATATAGTCCTCTGCATCCGACTGATATGTAAGGTGATCACTCCAATTTGTCCAGATGCTCCAACCTCGTCAACACAACCTGCTTACTCGTCTCCTCAATCTCTCCTGCCAGAAACACCTCGTCCAAAATCGCATATACCTATCCATCCCCTATATCAGCCCACATCCTTCCCACGATTCACCAAGGGTTTATAGGGAGCTACCTTATAAAAATTAAACACCAAATCCAACTCACACACATTCCCAAAAAACTGATCCAGCACCTCCACAAAGAAATGAATCGCCTCCAGGTATGCCAATTCGTTATCATTCGCGTCGACGCAGACACAGAAAAACAATCCGGCGTAGCGGCGGTAGACGATTTTGGTGCTGCGTTTAAATTCGACGAAGTTTGATTGATATTTTTGGTCGCGGGGGGCGACGAGGCGGTGGACCTGACGGCAGGTATATCAGTTTGGGTTCGTGATGCTTGATGAGTGAGGGATTGGAGGGACACACCTCGCCTTTGAGTTTTACTTTCTCATCGTCCTGTGCTGAGGTCAGTGCTGCGATTTCAGAACCTGCAAGAAATGGACATACACTATATGGAGCGTACCACTTCGCTAATCTCGTCTTTCCTCTATCGTCATGTCAGTCCTCAAGTCCATGCGTATGCCCCTGGAATTCGGGTCACTCACTGCCGGTTCTGAATGAGTATGAACGAGAGCACCATCCCGTATACTTCGTGGCAGGAACAGCTTTGCCGCTCTACTGCCGATCACACCTTGAGATTTCCAAAGTTGATTGATTAAAAGAGCGCCGAAGTTGAAGTTTATGTAGCAAGCAACGCTGTAAATGCGGCGGGCATATTATACTGCCTTCTGTCACCGCTTTGGAGTCGTCCGCATCGACCAATTATCGTGGATCCTCGGACGAACAATGAGGTTTGTTTACTCTGTTGAAGTTTGCTTGAAGATACGGAGGATGATCGTCATTCCTGAATTGGGAATGCTTCCGGATTTACTCATACGATGAATTTTTGAAAACATTGCAGAGCTCTAGCTCATACATCTACTCCATCCGACTGTTGTCGCACAACATCCCCGCACGGCACCATCACTCATTCTGATCTGTATCACATTGCATCTCCCAATTCAGCGCCCAATGCATCAATCCTACCTGGCAAACGCCAACCCGCTATAGCGCAGCTTCAGGCAGACAAAAAAATGCCCGTCTACAAAATCCACGGCTTCCCGTGGCCCCGCGCCGGCATCCCCAGCATCCGCGTCTTCATCGTCCTCGAAAACCTCGACGACGCCTCCGCCGAATACATCCAAAACAAACGTACCTCTTCTCTCATCCTGGCCGCAATCCGCAAAAACCACCCTAACGCCTCCAAACACTTACCCAATCTACAGCTAATAGAGCAATACGACCCGCTAGATATGACGGATGCAGCGGTGAGTCAACCGCACGCCTTTGTCGCGGATAATGTGACCATTTTACCGGAAACGGCGAGGCCGGTGAAGGGTCTGAGTGTGGAGATTGATCAGCGGTTTTTGGATGATGCTATCCCCTCTGAGGCGCGTGATACGCTTGCGGAGATAAGGGATGCGATTGCGCCGGGTGAGAAGATTGGGTGGTGGATTGTGTATAATGGGGATCCGGAAAGGTATTATCCTGGTATGGAAGACGATGAGCTCATGGACGATGAGGAGGGTGCTGTTGGTGGAGATGAGAGGGTTAGTCTTCAGAGTCAGGAAACTGCGCCATCGTCTGTGGCTGCTTCAACGCCTGTCTCGGTGCCTGAGATTCCAGTTTGTTTTTATTCCACCCTGGAGTTTTAGTATTTGGTTGATTGCTAACGGGAAATAGGCTGATAAGTTGCCGGCACCGGGATTGAAGAAGAAAAGATCATTTTGGCGCCGCAAATGACAGAGACAGTTCTGGCTGAAGGACGGCCTTACGACTACAAGCATAGCTTACGAATGTGATGACATAGATGAAGCGACGAATCGCAACTGATACACATACTACTCTCTCGGGTTTATCACTAATGGCAGCAGTCTAGCTTTTTAATCATATATCTTACAAACAGTGAACCTGGACTTGAATCCGTGTCATAAATAGTCATTCGCTATATGGTATGTTTATAATAATGAAACCAAATAGACGATGGAATCCCGCTTCTCATAAATCATAAAACTACCTCTTCAATGCAGCAAACCTCTTTGATAATTCATCCACATTCGGTATCCCTTTACTATCCTTCCTCTGCACCGCCGGCCGAGCACCACCCTCCTTTTTACTCGCATCAGTATCCCCCGGAATCCTAACCCTCGGTTCGGGATTGTCCGTAGAAGGTCCCGGCTTCGCAACACTTACCGGACTCTTCCCCGTCGCATCGTGCGTCCCAATATCCCTCGGCGGCGTAGCGCGCGACAATTCTTCCGTCTCAGACGCACGACGCACATTATCTGCCAGACTCTTCCGCGGCGTATGCGGTGGTTGTGCCGTAACATCCCCGGTAGTATCACTATCATCATACCCCGGCGGCGGCGACGTTTCCTCCGTCGACATCAACTCCGGCACACCCCCCTCCGCCAAATCTTCTTCCTCCCCAGCAGGCCAAGCAACATTATACGCCTTCGCAATCTCTCTCAAATAACTCTCCACCAACTCCGTCGAAGGCGGTTTTACGCGCAATTTTTTAACCAGGCGTTCCGGTATTTTGATGGCTGCTTTATTGTCCTGAGCCAGAGTTGCGAATTCTTTGCCCCAGCGCTCCATTAAGAGCAGGCGCAGGGTTGTGAGTTCCTTGACTTCGCGCGGGAAACGAGGGCAGGAATAGAATATTGCGACGGCGGCTTCATCAAGGCCTACGTTTATGTAGCTGTTTGCTTCGTCGTTGAATTCGTCGCTTTCATCTGCTGCAGCAGCAGCAGTTGTAGGTGGTGGTTCCTGTGGTTGCGCAGAAATCGCTGCTGGAGTAGACGATTTGCTGCTTGAAAACCACCCAAACCCACCACTCTTCTTCGGCTCCGGCGTCGACATCGTCGAACCCCTCTTCTCCAGATTCAACCTATTAAGCTCCTCCTTCGCCTTATTCCGTGCCTCAACACCTTTATCCGAGAATGCGAGTTGATCGAGCACCATGGCGCGCGCAAGCAGCAATTCGCAGTAAAGTTCTATCATCTCCATAACCTCAACCCCGATATCCGTTGCGATGACATTCTCGACTCTGTAGCGCGCAGAGGCTTCGCGGCCATTTTCGAGGAGTTGCGCTAGTTCCCTGCGCTGGGCTACGGAGGAGGCGGTGTCTTTTTTCTGTAGGAGGCGGAGACGGGGGATGAGGAGGCGGAGGGTTGATTGGAGTTTTGTCTGTATAGTTGATTAGTTCCAGGTTGGTGTTGTATTTGTGTTATGTTGAAGTTGGCGGATAAAGTGACGCCATTGCTGATACGAAATGCGGGGTGATAGAGAGCATCTCATTGATTGATGGAGATAGAAACTTGGGGAGAGCTTACTGTTTGAGGTGTAGGAGGCATCTTTACAGGTAGTCCTACTCACCCGAGTAGCAAATATCAAAGTGAGTATATTAATTGGAGATATTGTTGATGGCTGAGAGTTGGGGTTGTTCCTCCAAGATAAAGATGAGTGGAGCCTGGAATGGCTGCCCCACCACTAAGGCATCAACTTATCTCCTCTTTCTACATTGACTCTTTTTTATATTCAGCTAGTATCATAGGATGGCACCTTCTTTGGCTCAACAGCATACATGTATATCAAGCCTTGGCTTGCTCCCTCTTCTGCTTCGCCTTTTCTATCTTCTCCAACTCTTTGTCAATCTTCTTGAAGCCCCAGCTCCTCCAGAACGAGGGGTACAAGAACGGACGCAGATCCTATTTGCACTATTAGCATTCTTCATCTCATTCAAGGGCAAATTTCTTGACACTTACGAATCTGTTATCGTCTGGTGAGTAGTCGTTGCAGTGAAGAGAGGGTGTCAGTGTGGTCATCTTGTGGCGGTTGATGGCATCTAGCAATTGTATTAGCCAGATTGATTCTTAACTTCTTACCAGGTTGAACTCACAATAATGGAAGAAGTGTTTGATTTTCTCCCTGTTGATTTGTCAGTATCATTCCCGCACAGAAAGCGCTCCGAAGGACATACGCAATTTGACGAGGTTCCAAAACCGGGCTTTCATCTCCGTCTTCTCGTATTCTTTCCTCGCCCCATTCGTGCACCAGTCTCTGAAACATACCATACGGACCAAGTTTGTACACCTTTCGTAGGCGACCAAAGGTCTAATGTGACCATCAGTTAAATGAAGTCCCTACAAGATCTTTCGAGAACTTACTGTCAACTCATCGTATGTCATTCCCATATCCGCCTCGTCTGACTGAACGTATTTCTGCAATAGGTCAGTATGTATCTCAGCATCAATGACGTCTAACCATGATACAAACCTCGGTAATGGGTTCGAGCTCTGCAGTCGGAATGGCTGTCAAGAACTCGTGAAGACAAGGAATGTCGTACACCCTTTCTGCCCAAGCAATGAAGCGTTTGAGGTCGGCTTTGTCGATACTACCAATGGGGTTCTATCAGAGTTAGATCCATATCAAAATCCCAGTGTAAGCAAGAAACGTACAATATCCGCACTGGAACAGTCGTATTTCGTGAGGTAGCTGGAAGAACATAGTCAGTGATCAGTCTATGGAGGTAATTTCCACGGGAAATCGTGTGCCGAGATCTTTAAAATCAAAGAGCAGGAAACATACCCTCGTAAGGATTCCTAGAAAAGTTAGTGATAAGAATGTCATAGATATGCATACGACTTACGCCAACATTAGCAGATCCAAGCACCAACAAGCCTCCACCTCCGGGACGTCCCCGTGTCGTGGGCAAAATCTGGGCAAACTCATACGCTATTGACTGTTAGCTTCGAGTGAAGCCGGCGCCAATTTTGTCAACTCACCCGTCACCATCCTAGATCGTGCTTGGATGTTCTGAAGCATAAGATTCTCTGCTTGTGATCCTCCTTCCACTTTGAACTTAGGGTCGAATCCTAGAGTTGTTTTGATGAGGGCTTTCTGTGCATGGTAGACCTCATCAATGTCCAAATTCACATGGTAACTTCCAATAGCTTCCGACAGATCCCTTGCACGTTGTCGAGTCTCCTTCGAGGACTGCTGAGACATGCCCATGTAGATAGTGTGAAAGATCTGGTTGCAGAGTTCTTGAGGAGTTTCTGGCAATTTGTCCGAGTACTTTGCGAGCCGTCTGACATCTTCAATCACCTGAGCATTGCCAGCCTTGACTGCTTCCATGGCAAGTCGACACATGGAAAAAACGATAGTCGCTGTGGCGCATGAATCGATGCCTCCAGAAAGTGGAACCAAATAGCCTGCAACCCCGCTTCTTCTAAGGTAATCCCACAGATAGCAACCGGAGCAGAGGGCGATTTCCTCTTCAGGTGAGTGATAACGAGGGGTAATGGGAATGCTTGGACCACGAGTCAGGTCTAGATCGTCCTCCTCACTGCTCAATTCGAAAGGAGTCTGGATACGCTCGTATTTGGCTTTGGACTGAGCTGCCTGGAATGCTCTCGACATGGAGCAGCGATAGGCCCGGACTTCCTCAAGATCTATAGTTGCCGTGACAACCTCGACGTCATTCAAGCTGAATTGCGTTCCTTGAGCTACCATTGTTCCGTTGACGATGATCTAGCATAAGCATCAGTATACGTGTTAGCCGACTGAGTATAGGGCACATACCATAGCGCAACCATCATAGTACAACCGATCACCGTCACACCCTTGCTGATTGGCATACAGGTAGATACCACCATTCTTCCTGGTTGCTTCCATAATGAGCGCCAGACGGGTTTCCAGCTTACGCAGTGTAAAATGAGAGCCGCTGCTATTGGTGATCACCTCCACTCCGTCAAGACTCATCTGAGTATGCGGACTATCAGGTGTGAAGAGCTCTTCCTATTTTGCGTTAGCTCATAGCAGATATTAAGCCTGCGTTGAAATGCTTACACAAGTCTCCGCACCAATACAGGTATCCGGAGTAGAGACTACTGCATCCCCAAAAGTAACGTGCGTTGCTCCCTGTAGACGCTGAATGCGCCGGGGAAGGTGGTACTGTTCAGTTGTCCGAGGGTGGCACCATGGAGTAAAGTGGCGCATCTCTCTATAGTTGCCGTCATTTGCAAGGTACATTTTTGGTCTGATCAGAAGGATTTTGCCGTTCAAGCAGATTACTCGACAGTTGTATCGGACATTTCGGTGTTGGATGGGCACTACAAGATGTCAGTATTCACATCATCGGAATACGGAATATGCATTCTTACTTCCAATATCCAACAGAATATCGTTGCAGGACTTATCAGTCAGAATCCTTTCTAGCATCTCCCAGCATGCTAGGAAAAGATCCTGCTCTCTGTTTGTTCATAGCTTAGCCATGCAATTTGTTCGCACAGTCAACAAGACATACAGCAAGTGATCAAGGCAGCCATATCCGCAAATTTCCAGCTCAGGTCCAACTCGCAGCTTTGCTCCTGCCGCCTTTGCCTGCTGAATACTCTCGATGATACGTTGTGTATTACCTTCAAAATCGAGGGCCCATCTGGGGTTTTTAGTATCTGAGAGATCCACATGAGGGGTGTTGACTCACTGGTTGAGGTTGCACGTCGCAACCGTTACGAAATGGCCCATGGTTCACGCGGTGCCCTCTACTAAGGTATCTACAGTCGGTTGGAAGGTTCTGTAGATGAAGTAGTATCCTTGGAGATATTGAGAGTATCAAAGATGGAAGGAAGCGTCGTCGTCTTATCATTTTACGTCATGTGACCCCAGCGCGGATTTATCTCCACATCCTTCCGCGTTTCCATCTTCATCCTCACAAATATTCAAGTTCTTTCTTTTTATGTTGAACATTGTCCCAATTGCGAAAGCGATGCCTATTCAGTCTTTGATGGATTTCATAGTTTTGCTGAATGAAGACCTTCAAGGCTCCGGCTACATGGTTTAGTGTGCTTACACTCCATATCCTATCTATTGGTCAATGGAAGGTCCTATCTCTACTATTCTCTAGGCGCTAGAGGCACCCAAGCCANCAGCCGGCGCTTTCTCCGCATAATTTTAGGGGTTTCTAAAGGGTCTCATAATTCAGCTAACCCGAGACCGGTAGCCACCCTTTCATTGGTTGGGACAAGGTGTGGAAGAGCTCTAAGGACAACGTCGGGACTTCCTTCAGTTGATTCACCCACCTATCGGCTCGGCCACTCAATATGTCACCCTTCGTCATCGTCGAGCTATCTCGAGCGAGACACTCAGCTGCTTGGGCGTCAATCAAGGTGGCTGCTAGCCGAGGAAGTAACTGCTCGGACTTAGCGGAGTTAAGGGTTAGCTCTTGGTGGTGAGAAGACTGAGCCTGGCTCACTGGTCCAGGTCAAGCTTAATCCGGAGTCAATGGCGGGGGTAAGCTAAGTCCGTGCAATTGGTTGGTTGAACACGTATGTATAAATATTACAAGCTGGCCTACAGATTGGTGGAATCAAGACGCTGGATCCCTTGGTCAAAGTGATCCTGAATTCAACATGAGCTTATATCAGTATCTGGGCAAGTCTGGCCTCAAAGTTTCAAGAGTCATTCTGTACGCTATTCCCCAGAATGTCCCTCTTCTATGCTAACGATGACAGTGGAGCAATGAGCTACGGAACACCAGAGTGGCAAGGCTGGGTTCTCAACAAAGAGGATTCCCTTCCTCTACTGGAATATGCATACAACGCCGGAATCCGCACCTGGGACACTGCAGATCTCTACTCCCACGGCCAGTCTGAGCAGATCATCGGTGAGGCTATCAAGAAATACAACATTCCCAGAGAAAACCTCGTCATCCTCACGAAGATCTACTTCGGTGTTACGCCAGACACTCCATCAAACAAGCCAGGCATGACCACTGAGAACGATGGCGAACTTCTCAATCAGGTCGGCTTAAGTCGTAAGCATATTCTTGATGCCGTCGATAAGAGTATTGCAAGACTTGGAACCTATATCGACGTGCTACAGATCCATCGCATAGATCGTTCGGTACCACGAGAGGAGATCATGCGCGCTTTGAACGATGTAGTTGAATCTGGAAAAGCAAGATACATCGGAGCATCCAGTATGGCAGCGTGGGAATTCCAACAGCTACAAAACATCGCTGATCGCCATGGCTGGCATAAATTCATTTCTATGCAAAACTACCACAACTTGATCTACAGAGAAGAAGAACACGAAATGATTCCGTATTGCAAGGACACTGGAGTCGGCTTGATTCCCTGGTCGCCTATTGCACGTGGCGCCTTGAGCCGCCCATGGGGTAATCGAAACAGTCTTCGAGAAGAAGCGGACTCTGGTCTCCAGATGCTAGTTCGGTCAAGAGATGATAAGGTCGACGCAGAAATCGTCAATCGTGTTGAGGAGGTTTCAAAGAGGCTCGGAAAAAGTATGGCTCAAGTAGCGATCGCTTGGAGTCTGAGCAAGGGCATGTGTCCCATCGTTGGCCTGAATAAGAAAGAGAGGATTGACGAGGCTATCGAAGCGACGAAGATCAAGCTGACCGAGGAGGATATCAAGTACCTCGAGGAACCATATCTGCCCAGGGCGCGACTGGTACTGTGAGCTCTACTGCTTGCCTCAATATTTTTGAATTTATCCTTTGCTACAGAATCCAAGGCTTTCTATTGAGGATAAAGTAGCAGTAAAGCAACTAATCGGCCCGTGATCACCAGTGTTCAACAGTCGAACCGATGGGTTTTGATCAATCAATCGAATGCCAGCTACTCAAATTTCGACTGCACAAATATTCCAAATGAATCAAATATACAGCGCCTAATTCGCGCAAAGGTTTCTGCTGTCACCTTAATCTACCTAGGTACATACGAAACCGTCGCTCGAAGCTACGCGGATACTGTAGGGTCACCGGACCATAGGCTGATAATCAACAGCCTTCGCCATTGATTAAACCAAGATCTTGAAATGGCACCCCCAATCAGCCGTCTCATTCGAAGACTACCAAAATCTAAAACAAGAGCAACACGTCATTGCTGACACCGTGTGCTTTCCCAGCGCACATCAACCACCTCACACCCCGAACTCTCGACATTGAGCAGAAATGATCCACTAAGGTTTACCAGCAAAGGATCTAATTGAAGGACTTCCAAACCGCAGCTGTCCTATTCTTCTCCGCCAAACGAGCTTTAAGGCTCTGGAGGAGCCTGTCGATTTTTTCAATGAGGGCGATAGCCTAGTTCACAGTACTCATACTGCACGATTCGGAGAAATTGAGCAACGGGGCGCTGCTGTTGCTCCCAACGGCCGCGCATTGTATGATAAGTGTCTTGATGTTGTTCATGAGAGTGTAAGCAGCTGCTTCCGGCTCTTCTCCTACATTTGACTCAGCGTTGTCGAGTACATTTTCGAAATACCCGGGCAACTGGTCTGAATTAAGGGCACAGGGTCTAGTGTACTTTCAATACCATGCTTCTGCTCGTCGAAAGGTAAAAGATCTACCATCTCAGATCTTTATCGGCCCGCCCTCGGAGTCGTTGATTACGAGCCTATTATATACGAAGATTTTCTGCCATTCTCGGCAGGTGGGATTTTCAAGTTGAACCTTCAAATCAGCCTGGGAAGCTTTTAGCTACCAAGCCAGATGCCAGTGATCAGTCGGACTTGGAGCATGCTTTGGGCTGCAAGACACTTGACTCATGTTAAATATACAGCCGACTGCAGAAGGAAAATATCCAGGAGTGTGCACAGATCCTTGGTCTCAAAGAGATTAAGGTGGGTTGATTGTCCTGCTTTACTTGTTGTTATATCTGTTTGATTTGGTTCACTGGATCAGCCATGTGAATACTTACTTTGATAATAAAATGAGTGTATCACTGATTTGTCCCTGCCACCCGAATATCAAATCACTAACAGGGACGAAATCATACCTGCCTTTTTTGGCTAACAGCAACAAACAGTAATGCTCGGCGTTTCAGTCTCCTAGTTAGTCCTTATGACCATGGAATCTTCCGGTGTCTACACCAGCTTATGTGATTTTTTCCTCTGTTTGTTTTCTAAGATCTTTCCTTCTTACCTTCCACTCATTCTTTCTCTCACCATCCACTTCATTCAACTCGCCATATCTGATCACAGAACCTCATCTACACATCCCTACATCAAACACAATGCCACTTTCAAGGGTCAGAGAACGCTGGCCCCAGCTGCCGGATGGCACCTACATCACCGGCCCAAAGCTGTTTGAGCTTATCCAGGATGACAGCCCCGTTCCGCCTCTCTGGGATCTCAGATCCGTCATCGAGGAAGTCGAGGAGAACTTTGGAGCGGATGTTGAGGATGTGACTGGTTTTGAGTGTGGATACACAAACCAGGTAAGTCAATATCACCTTGCTTTGCGATTTCTCTCTCTTGAGTACGAATACTGAAGCTGGTCGACCAGGCTCTATGGTGTGATCTGTCGAATGGAGAAGAGATTCTTGCTCGTCTCGGACACAGCGACGTCAACAAGCCTGACAGCGAGAGTTACCCTGTGGATACCCAACTGTCAGACGCAAAGTACGAGGCTGCGTTATATGAGATTTTGTTACCAGAATCTTCTGAGATCAAAGTCGCTCCTCTTTTGTACCACCGTGTTCCACAGGTTGTCCCTGGCCCTCCAAGCCAGGATCCTACAGACATCCTTGGCCGTCGTTTCTGCGTTTTTGAAGCCCCCGAAGGAAGCTCCAGTGAATGGCATAAGCTGGACGCCGAGGACAAGGTATTTTAACGCCTATAACTCTCAAAAAGATGCTTTAATGAACCCATGCTCATTTCGTATAGATCCTCTACCTCAGGCAGGCAGCTCACATGCGCGCCGCCCTCTTCAACTTCAACGCTCCTCGCGCCTTCATCTCCAGATTCCTCGCAGAACGCATCCCACACTTTTCCACTCCTATCCGCCTATCTACTCCCATCACTCCAACCCGCGACTTTTGCATTGCTCTCCTCAATGCCAAAATCGAAGCCACAATCACCAACCTCGGGGACCCCATCGGCTGGCCCACAGACAACAATGTCGTCAGCCCCTTCGCTGCTGCCGCTAAGCAATCTCTCCTGCGCCTTGTGCCGTTCTTACTACCCCCCGAGACTCGTCACGGAAGCTTCTATCGTCTTGTAGTTGATCATGGCGATTACGGCATGTGGAACATGACCTCTACCATTGATGAGGATCAGAAGCCGTTGATTACGTCTTTGTTCGGCTGGGATATGAGTTCCGTTGTTCCGGCAATCTTTTCAGACCTCAAACTCGGTGTGGAAGTTGACCTTGTGGCTGATGACTACGGCAATCCAGCAATTACTCGTCTTCCTCATAATGCATCGACTACAAAACGTGCTCGATACAAGGTGTGGTGTCGTCAGTACATCACTGTACGTATCCCACCTCCAGCAAGAAATGAACATTGCTAAATTTGACTCTATATAGGCCCTCTACAGCAAAGCCCCTGACTACGAAACCATCCTCCGCGAGGGCCACGACGCTCGCTACCTCTGGTTCTCATTGCGCAACTGGCTCGGCACTCATCCCGAGATCTTTTTCGGCGAGTTGGGTGTTTGGGCTGAGAGAAAGTTGTTACAGTTCGCTAGTTCTCGGGGTAACGGCACCATGAGCCCTTTTAATAGTCCTTGATTTTTTACCATTGGCATTAGGAAGGGTTCTTGGTCTCGGATTTTTTTCATTGGAGGTACTTTGGATTTGGGTTTGATGATTTGTATTTGGAGTGGCCTTTGGTCTCATATCCTCCATTAGACGCAGTTTAGTTTTAAACTGATGATTAGGGTTGGGAGGACTCCTCAATCTGATATCTCCCTTGGTAACAACTTCAGGTTGATTTAGTGATCAGCTTTTGGGGATGCGCCTCAATGTTATATCTTTCGTAAATGTAATTTGACAATCAGCCATGGGAGTACTCCTGCAATTCTTTTCTTGAATCTAGCTCAAGGTTATCATCTGTGACTGGAGTATTCCCCAGTCTCAACTCTCCTCATAATACACGTGATTTTAATTTGACAATTACTATTTGATGCACCCTCAATAATTTGATTTTGTTTTCTTGGACGCATTTCGGTTTTCAAATCATGATCATCCTCGGAAGCAAACCCCAACCTCAAATCTTGCACGACCTTAGCTGGTCTTGGAATGCATGTAACTAGTTCCTCGTTCCTAGTTCCAAGAAATGATATCCGAAGCCCAACTACTGAGTTTCATTTTGTGTCACCGGATCGTCCGCCGCTGTCTGCAGATATCAGGAGGAACATGTCCACTAGGTACTGAACTCAGGGAACGGGTTACGAACTTCGTAGCCATCTCCAAAACCTGGCCAGCTGCAGTCTTGGTTAGGTCACTCCATCCCAAGCCCAGAGGTGACACCATCGTTGTGAAATCTATCCAGTATGTCATTTTCGATGAAATAAAACGTTTGTGTGAAGGGTGCTTTTTTGACGTGATGTAACTATGTAACAGTGGTTTCCTGGGCTAGGTGCGAGAAGAAGAAGACAGGATGAGAAAAAAGAACGTGGGAGAATCAATGATATGATATGATTTGTGGGTGCGATAAGTGCCCAAGGAACCAGAAATCTATATAATGATTCCTAAGGCTATATAGATATGTATATATATGTGTGTGTGTGTATGTGAGCTTGGAATGGAACAACCAGTAGTCTGTCTAAGTGAGAATGTACCTAGGTATGAGCTGATATATGGCCTACAGTTCACAGGTCTTACAAACTAGTTCCTAGTTCCAAGAACGACATCCAAAGCCCCCCAGACTTAGTTACCAATCTTTTCAGTAATTCCGCCTGTCTCCACGGCGGAAGCCTGGGAATATATCAGGGTTTACCTAAATAGGAAAGAAAGCATGCATGTTCTCGAACGCAAACAAGACCTCTTTCCACAAGAAATGGCCGTAGAAGGACAAATTTCCGAATTACGAAATTCTCACCTGCAAGGTTCAAGTTGTCAAGTTTTCCCCATTCCATGTTTCTCCTCAACAAGGTCCTGTGTGTGTGTGTGTATAAACACCGGATTTTCCTTGAATACCTATATATAATCAAAGTCCATATTTAACTGGTTAATCCAGCATTTATAGAGATCTGAAATCTGCGGTTGATACCGATATGATCCATGCAGGTGCTATTACTGTCGCCCATGGCCAGCAGGAGTACGGTTTCGACAGATCTACGGGTCCGTAGGACGGACCCGAGGGGGGGGGTGTTTGATCAGATGTAGACATTTACGGCGGAGTATACCTAGTGAGTGCGATCCAGCGCTGGCGAGGCAGATTAAGACGAAATCCGATGCCTAGGTTATTATAGCTGTAGTTCCAAAGTTACTCCAACAGGATACTATATACATACAGAGACGTGATACATCATTTACTTATACTGAATCATATTCAATATTTTACATTCACACAACTCAACAGATAATCACAATCAGGACAGAACCAGCATAGACCGAGCCATACTATATATATGCCAGCCCAGAACAAGTCGAATCAAAGTATAGCATGTAGCTAGCTATAACAGATGCAAGATAAATATATGAAAAGCTGTGACAACAGCAGATGATATGGTAGAAGAAAAAACATTTTGAGCCAAGTGCCCGCTCCCTGAACAGGATGTCTTCGTATGCTTTGGCAGATGTGCAATTCCAACGGCAGATTCGACATCAACTTCCACCAGTCAGGATCGGGTAGTGTGTACATCGAATTAAGTATAAAACATTAATAGAATTAGTCGTAGGAAGAGAAAATCCAGATGCTGTCGCCAGATCCTGGTCAAAAGAAAAGACCAAAAATTGAGGGGTATCAATCAGATCGTTAGATCAAAAGAAGTAATCAAAAGTAAAAAGTCGGGAGAATGGAAATAAATCATAAGTAGAAGCGCACGTGATCTCGTGGAAGAGATCCTGACGGTGGAGTGATGTCGTTTAGTGCCAATTTAATATTGCATCATGATGCCGGCCATCAGACACAAGGCCAAACCGGTCATCGAGCCTGTCGACATTGGCGATGCGGCAGAGGATGGGCTGGCGGAAGGTGAAGACGAGGAACCGCCGGCCGTAGCCGTGGCGCCGCTGCCTCCGCTAGCGGATGTTTCCGCGAAAACATGTGGTGCGTAACTGTAGCTAGCCGACGCGGAAGGGGTTGACGATGGAGTAGACGTGGCGTCAGAGGAGTCAGAGGACGTATGAGTAGGCGAGGTGGTGCTGCTTGGAGTAGATGATGCTGGGCTTGAAGTAGATGTTGAGCTGGTTGAGCTGGTTGAGCTGTGAGATGTCGTTGTAGGAGCAGCGGTGGTTGTTGGGGTGGTAGAAGTGGAAGAGCTTGAAGAGCTGCTGCTGGACTTGCTGCTGCTGGTGCTAGTGCTGCCGCTGGAGCTCCCGGTATCGCTGCTTCCAGCTTCAAAAACAACAATATTTGCAGTCTTGCCTTTGGGAACGGTCACAACGCAGAATGATGCACCACCAGCGCCATCGGAGCTGTCAGGCGAGGTGACCTCGTTCAAAGCGTTGACGGAGGGATCGATTTTGCAGGGAAGACCGTTGCAGCCTGCGCCGTCATCGCAAGTAATTTCGACACCAAAGGTAGCAGGAGTATTGCGGAATGGGGTGGCAGGTTCTTGAACAACCGGGTTGTAACCGATCTTGACGAAGGTGTTTCCACTGGAATCGGTGTTTGCACCGGCGACAAAGTAGGCCCAGTTACCGATTGGGTTGGCGCTGGTTCCCCAGATGCATCCTTCGTCTCCAGTTCCGGGAGGGTTAATGTAGTAGCTAGAGTTGTAAGTAGTTGTCACATATATCGAGAGGACTACTTACTGAGCAGCGGTTGAGCACCAGTAGGAAGGGTCAGGAACAGCGAGAGTAGCAGTATCCTCGACCAAAGTCGGGATAAGCATAGCTTCGTTACCGGGGAGAACGGTCTGGCAGAAAGACAGAGGCTTGCCGGCCTTGTTGACGGCATTAACGGCGCCAGTTCCATCGACGCAGTAAGGCTTGTCGGGGAAGGGTTTCGAGATCTTGCCATTCTTGTCGCAATACAGACCACCATCCTAGCTTTGGTCAGCGATACGATCTACTAATTTCATGTTCAATACATACCATCGAGAGAGGATAGGTGTAGGAAGTGGCGTCGGGATTCCACTGCATCGAGACTTGTCCAGGAGGGCATGCATAAGGGCACCAGTTACCCGGTTGGCAAGGTTGATCAGGACTCATAGCCCATCCCGCGTTCGAGGAACCCGGCGTAACCGCGACCAAGCCGGCGTCGGCAGGGAATTCACATTGCCCGCCGCGCTTTTCCAACAGATCGTCCGAGTGGTTATGGCTTCGGTGCAGGTGAGCGTGGCCGTGGGTGCGAGCCGCATCAGCGAAGGCCAAGAGGCCGACAAGAGCCGCAACAGAAGTCAACATTTTGTCGTATCGCTGGATCGGTAGCTGAGAATTGAGAATGTTCGAAGCAGATGAAGTTGGTTATGAGTGTTGCGCGAGATGGTCGCTTGAAACGGTCGCTTAAAAGTGGCTTTGTCGCGCGATGGATCGAAACGGGTGTACAGAAAGAAGTGAAAGAACGGTATATATCACCTTCAAGGAGAGAATAGAAACCTCACAATCAGCAACAAAAGACCATGCGGTCCAAAGCGCGATGATGAACGAAAGACTAAGGTCAGAAAAGAACGAAGTGAAAGGAGCGACAAGTCGACAACCGAACGAGGTCAAGTCATAGGGGAAGAGAAAAGAGGACTCAAAGGAGAGAGAGAGAGAGAACTAGAGAAGGGAGAGGGAAAGTGCGATGACTGTGCACGGCGAACGGCAGGTGGACACTGGAACGACTGGAGCGAACTGGAGCGTGGGAGGAAGGCGCCAGCCTGGGTCTGGTCCGAGGTAGGAAGGAGGGCTCTTTCCCCAGGTGGCAGCCACGGCCCAGACGGGTTAGTCACAAGCATGCAAGCGAGAGTCGGCCAACGACAGCAGCGACAATCTTATTAGCCGCCCAGAGAGCGAGAACGCCTTGCTGGGTGTAATTTGTGATTCGCGTCTGATTGGCTCGGGGGGCAGAATGGAGACAGGCTTGGCAGGTACTAGCGGCCTCGAACGGGGAAAGCGCCAGGGGCTGGAGGCACTAGTGGCGTAGATCGTGCAACCATTGGTCCCCCGACTCACACTCATACAATGCCCTGTCATACAGTCCGTCGAGTCATCATTAATCAGGCCTGACGCGAAACATCACTGGTTGTTACATAGTATATGACTGAAGAAATGTGTACGAAGAAGAGGGTTGGTGTTGTGTCACGCTACGAGGCTATGAGCCAGAACATCGTACTACATAGTATGGTTGCGCAACTGCTCCCTCTCTGGGCCTCGACTAAACAAAGTCAGAGTGCAGACTAGCCCAAATTGGCTGAAGCGACTCCATAATTCCGTATTCCCCATCCGCTCTAACTCTACTACGGTAACTTTCTAAGCCTCTTCTTCCGTCTCGCTTCAACCCGCCTGCAGTCTCGCCTTTGCTCATCGAGATTTTCAGAAGCCAAGCTACTAGAACTTGCAAGTCAAACCATCGATTCAGATTGACGCCGTCAGAATTGACATTTATTCGATCGGCAAATATCGGTTCAAGAATGCCACGCACCATGTGGTTGACAGGCATTCCAAACGAACCTAAACTCACGTGGCGCCGTATACATTCCGATGATACCACGACATGCCAGTCAGGAGATTTTGCCCAAACCTGGACATTCTTTGTCCTAGTCAGGACAGTCACTACGTACTCCGTCCAACACTCACGACGACCCATACGTACAATCTGCCGATGAAAACGTTTAACGATCATTTCAGCCTCAGGTCAAAGCCCGAGTCCAAGCCCGTCTAAGCCCTGCTTCGTAAGTTCTTAGTTCCTACGTATGAAAATGTTTCTGTCCAGATATGGAAGTATACTTCGAAATAGGGTTTGCTCAATTTCCACCTTGGTCGATAGTTGAACTTTACCTCGAAATCGGTAAATCGGTCTTGGAGTATTAGGGCTTGGGAGATCAGATGATACTATTGGGGTACTGGAAGGGCTCCGTGCACTGATGTATCGATTGATGGCTGACGTCGACCTCACCACTACCGCACTACGAGGAAGGCTCCAGATATGAAAATACAAAATTCTTGATTCAAAGTCTGTCTCGGGAGGAGTTCAGAACTAATGTTACATGAATTTGAGGGGCATCTCAGATCATAATCATGCCGCTTGACCGAACAGCTCAACGAAAATAGGGTCTCCAGTCCTCCTCACAAGCACACAAAACCTACTCTCACAACGACCCTCGTTGTCGCAAAACTCCCCACACTCCAAACAACGAACATCCGGCCCCGTCCTCCCCAACCCCATCATGATATCCCTTGGGAAAAAGTGACCATGGTTCTTGAAGACATTATCAAGCTTAGGCTCCTTGAGCAACAGTTCAATCTTCCGAACACAGATATCAGTAAGCAGAGAATGCATGCAACCGCGAGCACAGTATAACTCATGGTTAACCAATCTCGGGAACGCTTCAGCATCGAATTCGGAGTCGGGAATGTCGGTGGATTGCTTGACTCTTTCAGGGCGTGGACGCGTAGACGTGGCACATCGAAGCGGACTGCCATCTCGTACATCCCCGCGTGAATGTAGGTCTTGTTCTCGTCGCCGGGAGGGATGTAGTCGACGCCGTACATCCAGCCGATCATGGCCTTGAAGGCATTGACACCAGTGGTGATCATATCATCTGGGATTTTGATGGTTTTCTGCATTATAGTTGGTTAATATGATTATACCCCTTTGTTGGAGGAATATGGCTTACTGCTCTCTTGTCCTTGACATGAAGACAGTGAACCAGAAAATTGAGATAACTAGGCTGGCTACAGACAACCATCTTGTGGGCGCGAACATTGTAGCCTTTGACGCTGATGACGAGATCTGAGAAATGTCCAGTCTCCCAGTACCTGCTCAAAGCATTAGAGATTGACATGAGGTTAGAGTCTAAGATGACTGACTCTTTCATGGCACCAGAGAAAAAGTCAAATGGCTTGTTGTCATTTTTGGGTATGCCCTTGGCCTCAGGGGTTGGATTGGGTATAGCAGATGCGTGTATTGGTTTCTTTCTTTGTTGCTCATGATGTCGTGTGTGATCGTTGATGGGATGAAGAAAGAGATGGGGTAGAGAGAAGATGAGTCGTGTTCTGTGACGAACACGATGAGGTGAGAGGGTGGGATGAGACGCGTGACGACATGAAGGAGGGGAGGAGTGTTGTGCAAAAAGAAATCCCTTCAAAACAATAACATCAAGTTGATGCCTGGGGTTCTAATTTGGTGCCCTGCCAGTCAAACAACCCAGTTAGGAAATAGTTCTGATACTCTCTTACAAATCCTGCTTGATTCTTTTACTTGAAGTTTGTTAACTTGCAAATATCTTGGTTATGAGATCTCAATAGTTTAGCCTAGTTTCCAATCCAGATTAATAAGACGAATATCTCAATTCCCAAACTCCGTAAATCCCAATATTGGCTGAATCATTCCGGATAATTGCTCCAATCCTTTTCATAATGGCCACAATTAGGACAGAACGATGGTGAAGACAGGGCAACAGTGTCCAATATCCAGATCGTGTTGCACTTGGGGCAGCAAATAATTCCGCAGCGATCCCGCCAAAGCTCTGTGCAAGGTTGAGGATGTGAATAGTTGAATGTCCAGGGGCGACAGAAGTTGGAGATCAGAGGTCTATCGCGACGAGATTATAATGAGGCATATGATGAGAGAGAGAGATGGGAGATTCCCAGAGAGGGGAAGAAGGAAGAAGGAAGAAACGGCGCCCCGATGATGCCTGAGGCTACAATGCTGTTAACCATGATTACTTTACTTAAAGATTGTCTGTCTTGCAATTCTCTCGATTATAATTTCTAGTGCAAAACAATTTCCCTTCCAAGATATGCAAAGTAACCAGAGACCTGCACAAAGTAGACACTTCGAACCTTCGGTTTTTCTTTTCGTTGCAGACGATATTCGAGACGCTGGTTTTCACTGGATTTCACGGGTTGTGCTGAGCGTTACTGAAGAATAGACCGTAGATTTAGAGGTGATCATTTTCTGAATTTGTCCCAATCTTGCTCATGATGGCCACAAGTAGGACAATATGATGGCGAAGATAAGGAGCAATCCAATGACCAGGCCTGATTGCACTGAGGACAACAATAGCTTCTCAGCGACTTTCCAAGCATTATAGCCAATTCCCTTGCCATTTCAGAATCGCTGCGCAAAACGTTCTCGAATTCGGGCTTATTTGACAATCCGTCGATGTGCTCACGGCATGCTGATATGCAATACTCCGGAAAAAACTTCGCCATTCTGAGTACTTTCAAAAATTCGTCTGCATCCCAAGCTGTCTTGATACATTTTTTGAAGTTCCTTTTTGCGAGAGTTCGTAGTTCCAAGACCCCCAAGCAAACTGCGAGTTGGTAAACTTGGGCATGGAAGCTCATACAGCTGCTGACAATTGGATTGTCGTATTTCAGTCCGTACATGAAACGGAATACAGCCTCGTAGACCTCTGTGTTCTTTTCGAACTCCATGTATCGGGTATTACCTCGTCCTGTACTAGTCTCAGTCACGGCTAATATGTATATCCTGATAACTTACCTTTCCATCCAACACAGCTCTTCTGGATACCGGCGACTGCCCATAGACGACAGATTTATGTAACTTCACCGTTGTGTCTCCAAGAATGACATAATCACAGAGGTATTTCGAGACTGCTTGAAATACTGGTTACAAGTACATTACTTTGAGAACGTCCAATTGTAAATAGCATGATTATGATTTCTGCCTCAATCTAATTCCCAATCTAAGATAGAAATATAACAATAGATATTCCCGAACTTTTTGCTCGACCGCGTCAATCTGGTTTCCAATCTGTAATAAATGAGATGCTCATAAAATCCCCGAAATTTTTGCTCCGTTGCTTCAATCCGGTTTCCAATCTGAGATGCATCAAAATGAGGCAGCCGTGTAAGTTTCCAAAATCCTTTGCTCGCAGTGCTGAATGATGTAAATCGAGGACCGGTCCAAGTCTCCTCCATAATGATCATAGCTAGGACGAAATGACGGGGAAGAAAATGGGCACTTCCAAAACCCTAGTCGCGAATGCTGATGGGTTCAATACAAGAAATCGCGCCAGTTACCCTTGTGAAGACCGCAATTGGGACAATATGATAGCGTAGACAAGTATTTTCTGTCCATTGGCCAGAACATACCGCAATGGGGATAGCCATACTTTTTCTGCGAATCTCCCCAGCTCAGGATTAAATACTTTGCTAATGTATCGTCGTCTTCCAGGACATCTTCAAAATCGACATTATTGGCCAACTCATCAATATGCTCATGGCATGTATCGATAAGAAAATTAAAGAGTTCATCGTCTTCCTCTAGAGTGTCCTTGTCCAGCCTGTTTTTCAGTATCTTTACGAATTGATCTGCGTCCCAAGCGTCCCTGTTCGCAATCTTTTCGATGTTCTCAAACGCAAGATTTTGTAGACCTAAAACCTCGTATCGACGTGCAACACGATAGACATCGAAGTGAAATGCATTGTCGTCGATCCATGGGCTGTCATTATAGTTGAATCCGTACATGAAACGAAACATCGTTCCGTGGACCCCAATGTATTCAAGGTCTTTAACCGGTATTAGGGTGATGGAATTCTACATCACAAGATTAGCTACAGTCCATCAGATACTTATGTATACTTGGACGGCTTACCTCGTCCTTGATTTTCTCTTTCAGTATCAGCGATTGTCCACCAACAACCAGCTTGTGTAACTTGAACTCTTCGCCGTCAACACGGATGGTGAGGTCTGAAAATTCGCCCGTTTCGTAGGCTCTGGTTTTAGTTAGGTTACTATCAGTAGCTATGTTCCAAAGGGAATCGAACCTTTTCAAGGTAGATGGAGAGACAATCATGGTGTCCTCAGATGGCTCCGGTCCTGCCACTCTGGTGAGGGAGCTGTGTGGTTGTTTATTCGTATTGAAAAGTATTTGAAATTAAGCTGAGGTCGAGTTCGTAGTTGAATCGAGGTGAATTGAGATTGGAATTGAAGTTGACGTGAGCTTGACTAGTTGGATAGCTAGCTAGGAGATGATAGATGTGAGAGGTAAATTGAGAGAATTGAGAGACTTATATTGCGGGAGGAGAGGGAAGAGTTGAGAGGAGAGATGTGATAGGATGTATGAGAGGAAATCTGAAAGGAGAGAGGCGAAGAGAAGGGAGTTGAGACAAGAAACAGCCTGGAAAGAATGGATATACCAGGAGATTGTGGATAGAGATCAGAGGAGAGATGTAGTAAGAAACGGGGAAGGACGGATGTGAGAATGAGATAGGATGGGAAGAATAGAGTGCCAGATTGGGACCTTGGAAGGTACGAAGGTTGTAGGGTTAATGGAAGACCAAGAAGAATACCTTTTTGAAGCCTAGGATGTTGATGTTTCTTATGCCTGGAACAACTTTGAGTGAAAATCTCTATTGATTCAAATTAGTGAGGTCCTGCCAAATCACTATAAACTATGGCAGCTTCTCTTTTGGTTCGCCCTTGCCATCATAAAACATCCTTTCCCAAAGGAACATCAGCCTTGGAAACCATGAAACAGAAAAGAAAGACACCATAACCCCCTAGTCATGCCCAGCATAAACTTCATTTTCCCCCAAGGCCACCAACACGTCAAACCATACCCATCCATCAATCAGACCATCTATAGCCCAACGAAAAACAACCCAAAGACACCAACAAGCATAAGCAACGCCATATTCACCATCGGCTTTGCACCTTCACCGGCCTTAGGAACAGCAGTTGACGAGGCAGCAGCCGAACCACTGGCAGTAGTACCACTTCCACTTGAACTTCCAGTCGAACCAGTAGAAGAGGTAGTCGAGGAACTACTATTCATAGCCAAGGCCTTGAATGCGTCGAAGGTCTTGCTTCCGCTTGTAGGGCTGCCCATCGTTAACATCACCATAATTATTATCAGTAAAAGGGGTGACAAGGAGAGACATACGCGTTAATAGCAAAGACCATACCCTTCCCGCAATGACCCGTCTGGCTGCAATAAGCCCAAACAGGCTTGGTGTCGTTGACCATAAGCGAGAAGACGGGGATACTGTTCGAGACGGGCATGAAGCCGGACTTGAAGCCGGTGACGTTTGACATGACAGTGTTGATGGGTGCGCAGGGAGAAGAGAAGGCTGATTGGACGACGGAGTGGTTCTACCATTATCACATTTATTAGCATACCTGTGTAGAGTATGTTTGTGGGATCGGAGGTTACCTTTGCCATAAACTGGAACTGAACGATTTCTCCGGGGTTGGCCGTGATGCTGTCTGGAGAGAAAGCGAGGGAGCCATTGAGACCGACTTGGACGACGTGCACTTTTACATCAGATTGTGCGATGGCTGCTGCGGTGAGCAGGAATGCGGAGATGAGGGTGTTGAAGAGCTGCATTTCGGATGATATGAATGTATCGTAAGAAAACTTCTCAAGTCGTAAGTGTGTAGGCGTAAATGAAAGTCGAGCGACCGGCGCTTTTGTCAAGATGAATATTAAAGTCGTAAGAAAGAGAAGTGAAGATGTAGAAAGACAGTAGATTGCTGATGAACAGAAAGAAAAATCAAGAGTGTAGAGACGGGAACATGTCGCTATTTGTATGGCATTGACAAGCCCAAGATCTCGATCCCATGCTCCGAGCTGCGCAATATCTCTGGGACACAAGCTTCATCAGGAGTATCATAAACGTAGTGTATAACGTGTCAAGTGGCGTACGCGGGGCGGCTGAGTGATGAGTATAGTCAGAATTTCCCAATTGGGAAGTATGAGACACGAAGGGACGGCGGCTATGTTTGAGGGATAGGAGGCGTCTCAGCGTGTATATGACCGCGGCTTAAAATAGTTAATGATGTATACGCACGGGTATTTTTTGAACATCATCTGTATCGCTTGGTGATTTCGTTGTGTTGTACTTCGGTCATGCCTTATGTTGGTTGTGTTTGCCCAACGCCGCAACATTAGGGCCAATTATAGGTTGACGTATGAGTCGCATCCAACCACCCCGAACGATGGAATAGGCGCGATAACAAAAATAGCAGTAACAATTTCATAATCAATTCGACCAGATAGACCGAAAAAATGTCAACTAAAAGCCACTCTCATACCATCGCGGGGGAGGCT
Organism: Talaromyces adpressus; assembly: GCA_002775195.1. Taxonomy (NCBI): domain Eukaryota; kingdom Fungi; phylum Ascomycota; class Eurotiomycetes; order Eurotiales; family Trichocomaceae; genus Talaromyces; species Talaromyces adpressus. The sequence continues at coordinate 36,869 of NHZS01000329.1, read as the reverse complement.
GATGATGAGACACGGAGACTGTCTCGGAACAGTTTGATGCTTCCGCCTCAAACAATAAGATTCGGAGACTAAGAGATCGTGAAGAGGAGGCGTGCCGAGCATATTCCGGATGGATTTACTTCGGTAAATAGGCATTTGGTAATGTAGTGCATATACAAGGATGATTAATGGTAACGATACCTACCTAGGTATGTAGATGTAGGAAAGTGTTGGAGTTCACGTACATAGTGCTGTATACCTAGGTATTCATTAGTTACAGTTTCTAGTTGCCTTCCAACACTTAGCTTATTAAACCTGGTTATAAATACCAATTATTTCGCTCATTGTCTAAGTAAAAAGCTTTATTCTAAATATAATTGAATCCAAAATAATCCTAGGAGTTCATTTTTTTTTCCCTCCGATACATGTAGTTTTGGAATAGCCACTTAGGTATATGTATTTCTCGACTATCATTCATCGCCTTGCCAAAAACTTGACATATCAGTTGACCTAGGTATTTATGAGCCCCGATTTAAAAGGGCGTACCATTAGGCAGCGCAGTAGGCGTATCAGTACGCATCCTGGATAGAATCAAATGATCAAACGAAGGCGACCACTCAACCCTCGGATTAAACGGCTCAAAATCCCACAAATACCCCAAGGTACGCAAGATCGAAGTAGCCGAATAAGAAACAACTTCGCCATCAGAGTTTGTGCCAAACTGCTCAACGCTACCTTTACCAACCCAGGGCGAGATCAAGAATGTGGGTATACGCCCTCCGAGACGGTTGAATGGAAGCGTATAGTTTTCGCCGTTGGGTGTGGTCTGGGTGTATGTAAGATCATCCGGACGCGGGGCAAGGGGAGGAGGGACGTGGTCGTGAAAACCACCGCTTTCGTCGAATGTGAGGATGAATAATGTCTCTTCCCACTGCGGGCTTGTGCGTAAAGCGTTGTAAACACTTCGGATGAGCTCTTCGCCGTCGGAAACGAGGCCGCTGGGGTGCATTGAGGTAGTGCCTACACCGCAGCATGACGGGTTTAAGTAGCTGAAGTCGGGGAGATTGCCGGCTGCGGCGTCAGTGTAGAAGTTGTCCAAATCCACGACCTTGTCGGTGTTTCCGGAGGCTTGGGTCCAGGTGTAGTAATTAGCATCGGGGCCAGTACCGCCAGCAGGATCCCAGTAGTTGATCCAGGTGCGATTGGATTCGGTCAGTGCTTGCCAGATTGAAGTCTGGGGCAGTAGGTAATCAAAGTCAGTGCCCAGGTTGCTGCCGTGACCGTAAGAAGTACCAGAAGTCAAGAAGATACGGTTAGGGTCGGTAGGCTATTTTTGGCAATTAGACAGGGAGCCATGAAACTACATATATGTCGGATGAAAAACTTACACCAGGGAGACCGGAATGCCAGTAGTTGAAGGTAACAAAGTTTTGAACTATGGAAGTCAAGGTAGGAACCTGATCTTCGGTGTAGTAGTTCATCACTTGCTTGGCCAACTCCGTCCTATTAGCATCGGAGCTGTACAGACGAAGCTGTTCTTCCACAAATCCTTGCAGAGTAGGAATATACCACCCGGATGCAATAAAGTCATTGTCCGGGGTAAAAGTGCTGTAAAACTCAAAGTTATTACCATATACAGCATGGTCCGGGTCATCGGCTACAGAGTCATAATCCTTTGCTTCGCTGCACACAAGGCCCTCAAAGAGATTGGTCGTGTTGTACGGATTGCAAATGGGGATCAAGCTCTGGATGGGGTTGTTGAGGCCGAAAAGTTTCTGGCCACCAAGCAAGTTGTCGAAGGATCGGTTCTCCATTACTAGCACGACCACATTTTTGATTTTGTCCTTGAGATTCTGGATAGATGATGAGGATGCACTTCGTTTGCTGGGCAGGGCCGTGGCCACTGCGGTGAAGGCCAATAAGCCTAGAAGAGCGCTTGGGTGCATCCTGAGTGTCCGTGGTTCTTTGAACGAACACAACCTCGTAGCACGGTGTTAACGCGAAAACTGTAGAGGCACGAGGCCGAATTTATATTTCTAGCCATCTCTCAAAACTTGATTACAATCGGAATAAATCAACATGCTAACTCCGCGAGCCATGTGTTGTGTGCCTCCAATGAAGATGCATCCCTTTGTCACGCCGCATATGCATCTGAAAGCGTGAATGATTCGCAGCATGCTTGCTGTAGCTGGGTTACTCAGCAGTGTAGCGTTGAGAACTTACATGCCAATGAAGGTAGCACGAGGGAAGCTGGTCAACAGTACTACGTAGTATCAACGTCCAAATTCCCTTTGCATACCATGCAGAACGTCGTGTGGATGTCAACCTGATGAGGGGTATCTACTAACTACTAACCACAATGGTACAATGGTCGAGGCTCTGATTGAATTTGATTCACAAAAAGCACGCGATTATCTTTAGTGTCATGTGGGATAAGAGTCCGGCTGAAAAACCGTCAACTAGTCTCGCCGATCGCTGTTGAAAGGCCCGGAATCTATCCGGCGATAAATGGAGGAATGGATCAATCAGATTCGCGATAGAGAACATCTGCTTCAAACTCGCAATCGTTCTGGTAGTCCTAGGATATTGATTGAATTAAATTAAGCTCGACGAAGCTTTTCGCCGTATGGAACGACTATTCCGCAACAGTTGAAATTCGGCATCGTCCGACTCCTCGATATTAATTCTCCCAACGTGGGATTCGATGAGAGATGCATCTAACTATCTCAATAAAATGCAGGTAAACGTTACGGCTGGATCCGAATTGATATTTCCAATCGCGGTCGAGGGCATTATCGACCACAAAAGGTTTACAAAAATCTCCGGAAGAACCGAGCCAATTACTTCTAGCACAAGTAAGAAGTAGAACCTTAATACATTGCAGTCTTCAAAGGTCCCAACGGAGCCATAGAATTTCCACGCATAACGGTGCTAAGTCATGCTTGAGCCGGGAAGAGAGTCGAACACCACTTCCCTCGGAAGTTGCTCGTCACGAATCCTTTCCGCAGTTGGCAAGCCTTCCTAGTCCGTGCGCTTAGTTATAGGTCAAGCATTGACTAGTGCTTGAAAGGGAAAGCCGAGTGCATGTGCTGGTAGAGCTGGGTTGTTGATTGATTCCATTCTTCCTTGCCAAAGGAAGTGACCGTATGCAACAGCAACATTTGCTATAATGGGCGATCACATCATATATGACAATATTTCACACAAGTAACATAAATGACAGTCTGCTTGCGGCCTTAATATCAGGCGTCCAACACATCTCAGAAATCGAGCAACATCTGCGGCGCCAATTTCTCCAAATCCTCAACCTACACACGCCATAGTTAGAAATCAATAGAAACCAATTAGTCAAAGAGAAAACACACCTCCAAAAACCCATCCCCGGCATACCTCCCGCCTCCATCCTTACTCGCCGCATCCGCCCTCTCAAACGCAGCCCGCGCCAGCGCCTCCCTCACAAATATATCCATATACTTGGCCACAACCTCATTGGCATCTTTCGTAATTTTGGTCTTCTTATTTTGGAAGTGATGGTGTAGAATTGTGGTCAAAAGCTTGGGCGGTATCCCCGGCTCGTCGGATTCAATGTTTCGCGGTTTGGGGTTGGTGGTGACGATTTCGGCGAGGATGTAGTCTGGTTCCGGGGATGTGCTTCTGCTTCTGCTTCTGTCGTCTTCGTTGTCACTGTTATTTCTGGAGGGATTGGAGGCGGTTGAGTCTTCGGAGTCGGAGGATATTGTTATTGATTGAGCTTTTCGTTTTCGGGGATTTGAGGTTGATGTTGTTTTGAACGAAGCTTTCGTTTTTGATGAGGATGGTTTTGAGGTGGATGTCTTTGTCTTTGCCGTTGATTTCGACGCTGAAGCTGTGGTTGTCGTGAAAGATTGGCGAGAATTCGTCTTGGATGTTGTTTTGTTTGTTGTTGAGCTACTCGTGCCTTCTGACTGGCGTCGGGGAGGTTTGAAGGGTAAGCGATTGCGCTTTGCTTGAGCGGCGTCCATATTTCCTATCGTGTAGCTGTCGATTCGAGTAGTTCTGATGTTGATATTGAATGAGGCTGGATTGAAATGGATGTCTTGATAGAAGTCCAAAACGCGTCACCCGCGTCACGCTCAATCAGGCTAGCTCTATTAAACTCGTTTGGGGTCAGCGCATTGACTGTTTTGCTTGAATTGCATCAATTGAGACTGGAATTGGAGATATATTTTCGATTGGAACTGAATCCAGGTACTGATCTATCAGCTTCATTGCTATTGACAATATTTTTATCAAAGTGGTTCCTAGCGATGATGTTGGTGGGGTACCGCGTTAGAATTTAGGTCGCGTGAATCTGCCCGATAACTTTTGAGCTTCATCTCGTCGCAATCACTCAAGCTCACTACGAAGCTGAAAACAATACACGAAACACGACAGCATACAATGGTTTGAGCATTGAATACGAATCAACATGAACGATGCAGTCAACTCCCTGCTGACTGAGCATTTCAGTTATACGCCATTGGTGAGTCCAAACTTTGATCTAAAGACAGAAAACTGTGGCATCAATTGACAGAACGGCTGTCTAGTCCTTGATTGACGACATCATCAACTCCATAAACAACCTCATCTACCAAGCCATCTCAAGTCTCGAGACCGGACTCCTAAACACCCCTCCCGAACGGCTCGGTTTCGGCCATGCCAACAACGCGTCTACAACGATTCCGGACACCGACGCCGATGGGAATATCGAATACCCGGAGGCGACCCTAGAGATTGAGAATGGATTACATCAGTTAGAGACATTGTTTGAGTCCTCGGTGGACAAATCGTTTGATAAATTTGAGATTTATGTGTTGCGAAATATCTTTACGGTTCCGGATGATTTGGTGAATTATATGCGACTGGTGCATTATGAGGTATGTTCTAAGAGGCTGGCAGGATGGAGTACTCCTTGATAATAAATGGGGATATCGATTAATTGCTCGCAGAATCTGTCATTTTCCAACCAAGACAACGCCCCAACGCCAGAGTCAATCAACATGCAGCGCAAAAAACTCCGCGAGACGCGCAAACTGCAACAAGCACTACAGAAGGAATCGCTACAAAACGATGCAGTAATAGCGCAATTAAAAGCAGTACTTTCGACGACGCAAGAATCAGCCGTCAAGACTGACTCGAACGCACCTGCAACATCAGCAACAACACTCCCCAATTTATCCTTCCTCACCTCCGGACCCGCCGCAACCACGCTCCGCGTCGGCCAAAACAGCTCCCTGACTACAAACACAGACTTTGTTCTATCACAACTCCCCGCTCTACATGCCGCAACACAAAAACTACGCGCAAAACTATCAACCTTGTCCAGCAGCACCGCCGCCGTTTCGAGCGACGCCACCAAACGGGACGAGAGACGGGAATACATTGACAGCAGAATCAGACTGCATCTTGAGCGCTCCGGTGAACCTGCTTTGGGCGATGGACAGGCGGCGATTGCTGGACGGAAAATCTCTGGTGCTGAAGCTCAGGCGCTGGAGGCGGTGGGAAATATACTTAATGATGGGAAATAAGACTGAGCGAGCCGGGGGATGAAACGGTATATATCTTTGGTATGATTTATTAGGAGTATGGGTACAGATTTGGGACAGGAGAGGAGCGAGGCGTTTGGATATGGATTCTTGTGTTTAGTTGTCTCATGTGTTGTTGTTCATTGCAGTTGAGCCTATCAATTTTATGTACTGTAACCACTGACGTCTTCGAAAGAATATGATACGGTCTACTTGCATTAGTCCAAACACAACATTGATGAGGCTACTGATCTGATAGACCTGATTATCAGTATATAAATGGCTGGCCTGAAAAATAAGGCTTTCCACTAGAGCATCCTCGAAATATAGATTGACCAATAAGAGCAAAAATCAGCCAATCTTCGTCGACAGCTAAGCGCCGACTCAAAACATCCCTCCAACCAATCTGATCACTTTCTCTCCTCATCTTCACATCTTCTGCAGACACTTGGGCGCGTGCATGCATGCCCAGCACCAATCAAGACTCATATGTCATGTTTTTACCGGTGTCAACCCCTCTCCGGAGACTCTCTTGGGGAAATATCCCATGCATGGCCCTAGCCCACCAAAGAATGACCTTATTTTGTGCTTGCAAATCCCAAATGAGCAGCAGGCTAGACCTCCAGGTCTCACACTGAATAAACTATTGGTCCGAGCAACTCTTGTCCAAACCTCGTCGAGTTCCTAAGTGAGGATAAGCACATTTCCATATTTAGACCCATCTCAACTCTGATTTGATGCTGTTTTACTCAACTCCTGGATTAGTATCGATCAGCCTGCATCATTGACCTTATTGGAAGATTGGTATTTCGTCTGCAAGAATCCGGTGGGCGCTTAGGTGCAGTATGTATCGACCATAGGTCTGGAGGTGATGGACCTCGTTCTTATAATTAGATGATCATTTCTCCTGGAGAGCGTCAGGTTTGCCTCTGTTGCATTCTCTCTATTGTCATCTGTTTCCACACAAGTTTCGTTTTACTTTTTTCGTCTCTTACATTATCCGTTTCGTTCGTTTATATCAAGTCGAGAGGTTTTGCTCTGGTTAGCAAACTGGTATTCTTGACTCTATCTTTGCACTCTTTACGTTCACATTATAATCGATATTTACATTCTCTCTTTTAAACCTTATACCATCCGTCTTTTACATCCAATATCTGTCAAATTTTGTGTGACAAAACCCAAAAACGACAAGAATGTCTTCCGCATCCTCCTTCACGGTGACAATCACCAGCGCCGCCGATGAGCAGGAAGTAACCTACCTCTCTCGCGCTCGGCTGCTGCACCGCACTCGCATTGGCATCGCACTCATGCTCCTGGGTGCATCGGCCGGTGTCGTAGGCACCGAAAGCGCACCTCTCCACTACTACAACGAGACCAAGGCGTACTCGAGTATGTTCCTACCACTCTGGCCTCTGAACCTGGATGTTCGTCAGACGAATGCTCTTTTGGCCTGTGGAGCCGTTATTTTGTTTCAGGCGATTGTCTATATTGGTGTTGCTGCGTTTCCTTCGGTTCGTCCCCTTTCCTCCTCTATCATATGAGATCTGTATAGCTGATTTGTGAAAACAGCCCCATCCCCGCCTCCGCCTCCTGAACCACCTCTCCTCAGCAGTCGGTGCAACAGGCCTCTTAGTAGCCATCGTCGGCGTCGCATTCTCCATCTACCTCCCCTCCGCCACCTACCCGGACGGTTTCACCGTCAGCGAAACCATCCACAGCTGGACCTGCAAATGGCGATCCGTCGGCAGCCTCAGCAACAGCAACGACGACGTAACTGCACCGGCTAATTTCTCGCGTATCTGTGCCGAGTCTCGTGCCGGGTTTGTGTTGTTGGGTCTCTTGATTGGGCTTGAGGTTGTGATGTGTGCTGCGGCGGCGGCGGGGTATATGCTTGAGATGACTGTGTCCAGGCAGCGGAAGGCGTCCAATGGGAATGCGGAGATGGGTGAGTTTGTTATGGAGACGAAGCAGTAGATATGTCTTATAAGGTAGACGGAGTCAGTGTGATACACTGGCTGGATTGGCTTGCTTCGGGCTTGGGATCAGGGGCTGTCATTGTTGATAGATGGTCCTTCGGTTGCGTGATGTTATTGATTCTCGTACAACAGCGTTGAGTATGTTACCGATGCTGTCATACGTGAATCTAAAGATTTCTATCTGGTTTCTGGTGTTAAGTTCTGACTTATGATAATATGTTGTACATGAGTTATTGGATTGATGGGGCGGTCTTCCAAGTTTTGTTTGATTAATGGCGATGAAAGAAATATACACTGTTTAGCAATGAAGAAAGTGAGATTACAGCTTTGAAATTAATTTGAACCTTTCAATTTCCCACGAGATATATTATTGCCCATCTGAAACCAGGCCCAAAATTTGGGAGTTAATTCTCCCAGAATCAGGGCTACTAACCACGACCTTATTTTTGGGGCAAGAAGGCAACAGGCGCATAAAATGCCGTATATCTGGTGGGTTTCCTACCGTTTACAGTAGAACCTGGCTATAATGAACGGAAGGTCTTCCAACGTCTGGATCCGATAACTACATAGAGAGTTCCATTCATATGAAGATGGAGAGCACTCTGATACAATAACCTGTCTGATCAATAACAATTTGCAGCACTCTCCATATTCATATGAAAATATATTACCTGATATCAATATAGGGATAGGGGGCCATCCGTTCGTTATAGCCACCTGGGCAGGTTCTACCGTATACCTACATAGATGTCTAGGTACTCTACCCCTTTCGTACTTCGGGCACAGCACTCATTCATTTCATACCTCATGTAATTATATAATCTGGGTGGAGAAAATGGAAACCCATCTACTACCTCGGTAACGAAGTGTATGAGGACCTGCGTCCGACATTAAACCTCGACTTGCATCGACTGTCTAATTCACCAAAGTCTTCAAATCAACCCCCGAAAGTGCATCACTGAGTACAGAGAGTGTCTCCTGAAACAGTCTTTTCTGTGTCTCTTGCCCTTCAGCCGAAAGGACAAAATTCGATGGCCTACGGTATTATCAGAATGTTTTAATTCTCCGGCTGACCACTACCTAGTGATGAACTTACTTTTTGATGACTTGTTCGCTGATATATGCACCTTGATCTTGCCCATACCCCGTTGCTGCATCTGCCAGGCAATGACCACCCTCTTCAGCAGACCAGGCAAAGACCTTGTTGAAGCTCGAAACACCACTATGCGATCGATGTAGTGCGCTAGCGCAAAGTCCGGGATTGACGCCGTTAACGATGATATCGTCCCCAACTTTGGTGCTGAGCTCTCGCAACCAGAGCAAATCGAGAAGTTTGCTCACGTTATAGCGATCCATGCTTCCTTTCTTGAATGAACTGGGTTTGTCAAGTTCCTCGATGATATTGGACGCCTTGCGCTCGGCGAAGTCGGTCCAGAAATGCACCTCCGACGTGACGATTGTTAATCGACTCGGTGCTCCGGTTGATTTGGCTGTTGCTCGGAGAGGTGCGAGAAGGAGCAGGGAAAGGGCGGCGGTACCAAGATGGTTGACCTGGATTGGCAGGAAGGATTGGTTGACTTTCGTTCAATATGTATCTCAAATTGTGACTTAAATGCAAAATTGCCTACCTGTACATGAGCTTCGTGGCCCGTTTTCGACTTTATATACTCCAAATACTTGACACCAGCCGATAATACCACAATATCTAAACGATCAAGCGTCCTTGCGCGCTCGCCAAAGCTCTTGATGCTGTCGAATGATTCATAGTCCAGTTCCCAAACGTGAACATCGCAATTAGGGCTATGCTCTAGAATTGCCCTTTTCCCGTTTTCGCCCTTGGAGACATCGCGCGCCGCTATTATCAGCCGGGTTAATCCATGTGCTGCCAGCTCCTTAGCAGCCTCCAGCCCTAAACCGACATTGGCACCGGTGATAATGGCCGTCTTGCCCTCTAGACGGATGCTGCGCGGGATAGGCTTTGGCTTGAATGTGAGTTGCCTGTAGAGAAAACCTAGTTGGCCCCCCATCGTAGTGTGAGCTTGAAGATTTCTATCTAGATGAGGGAGCTGGGCGAGTAGTCGATGAAGAGAGATGAATTGTCACATCTAATAGCAAGAGAACGATTAAGTTAGGCAACCATTCGCAGCATTCCTATATCAGGCTGTTTATTGGTCGGACTATTAGCCGAAATATTTCGGTCGAAATGTCCCCCGCCAAGCATAAGATCCTTGTATTTATGTACCCTTGCTGCTTGTTTCTTTGTTGGGTTGTGTTCGACTTTTAATATCAACCAACAGGAGAGGAAACCGTCAGCCATGTGGACATGAATCCTGGCTATAGTGTCATTCAAAATCCGACATCCGAGAGGTGCTGTGACGGTCTTGCATATTGGCCAGAATGTTACTTTTGTTCTTTATATGTACGTAGTCGAGGACTTACTCTTCGAGATCTATGTATGGTCCATTGTCTCAAGTTGATTCACTCTTCTCCTCCTGTCCGATACTTTCCGTTGACACAGCAACTGAACAGAATATTAAGCACACATCGCAGTACCTACAGTAGAACCTGGCTATAATGAACCTTGGAACGGAAGACCTTCCAACGTCTATATCTGATATCTAGAGAGTTTGGTCTTATGAGAGTTGGGAGCACTCTAGTAAAATAACCTCTCCGATCAACGACAGTTCCAAGGGGCCCTTCTGTTCATTATAGTCAGGTTCTCCTGTACATGTGTAATCTATTGTTCTAGCTGGTTCCCTCCTCCTCATGCCCGCTACTGACGCTCATCGCAGTACCGACACAGCTCCTGGAATGACCAAGAACTAATTAACATTGAATGCAAAGAGTTGCAAGTCATATACACTCTAAAATTGGCTGGACATGTTTCGATTTCCCTGAATAGATTGTTCGGATAGCGTGTCTTGTCCACTCCCAAAAAATATAGAAAACGCACCGATGAGTATCCCTAAATGCAATACCATCAGGCTGACTAGAATAGTTTGAATCCGCCGGGAAGCAATTTTTGAAATACACCAGTGGGATCGTATTTTCTGGTCACGCTCTGCAAGTTGGCGTACCTCCCTTCCCCGTAATCAGACAAGGGATTCTGGCTAAAGTGAGCGTCATTGAGAAATGTGAACTCCAAGTAGGTATCCTGGTCACGGGTGTAACTGTCAATCGCATTAATCATGCTCTCCAAGATGTTGTTCGCGGTGTCCTTGTCCGCTTCGTTGATAAATCCGATCTGAGGACTTGCCCCTGTTGGGTAGTCAGCAACACCTCCTAGGTATGGTTCAAAAAACATCATTTCAAACTTACACATCTGAGCGGTCTGGGTGACGTTCAGAGGGTCGACGCCGCGAGCAAGCGATTCTCGAACCATAGATAAGAAATGGGTTGAGGCATCAGAAGCAAAGTACCTCCATGGAGCGGAGAGATTTGTTCTTGAATTGGGGCAATCACGTCGATCAATCCGATATATGTCTCGTTATCCAGCTTGAGAGCATTCGAGCCATAAAGCCATCTAAGAAATGTCAGCCATCCGTTTGCTGGTACATATCAATCGATGGTGAGGGTGACATACCGAGGAAAAGCGGAGGGAACGGGAAGTATAGCAATATCGTAGAAACTCTCATAGATCTGAGTGGCATCCGATAAATTGGAAAGCCGATAGAAGGGAGCAAACGCATCGGGATACTCCACGGGTTCGAAATAGACGAAGGTGGCCAGGAAGGTATCGTTGATAGGGGCAATATATGGCAAGATAGCAGCCTTTGTATCAAGTTGTCCCTAATCTGGAACTCTGACATAGCAGACATGAATTCCTTGGAGATATTGGAAGGGAAAGCCACCACACCACCCCAAACTTGAGCCATTGCATATGTGAGTTGTGTGATTCGGTTACGATCCCTGTTGAAAAGTCAAAGTTAGGGATAATCGCCCATCCAACAAGGGGCTTCTACGAACCGAATTTACTTGAGCCACCTTTCAGTGAGAAGAAAAAGTCAGGGTACGAAGTTTCACTGGATATCAGTTCGCTTGAGTTGTTGGACATAAAAAACAACATTTTGGCCCTAGCAACTGCCATTGTAAGCAAGGCGTTGAAAGCATGTGGCAACTTGGTTGGGCTTTATGATAACCCCGACTATTAATACAAATAGACAGTTTGCCCCTTTTACCCAACCAAATCAAGAATGTCTAAGAGAAAGGATTATCTATATGCTTATTTCCTGTTGCATAAACAAGGTTCGACAACTTCATAGTCCAGACGTGGACTTTTACCTTTCAAAGTAAATATCCAAAAGAAAGAAGATCCTCGCTAGGTATTGATGGTCTAGCTCCTCAAGCTAGGTCTCAACCCAATACAGTAGAACTTGGACATAACGAATTGAAGGCCCTCGAACGTCTGGATTTGATATATAGAGATTGTAAGTTATATGGAAATGGGGAGCATTCTGATATGACAACTTGTCTGGTCAATAACGGTCCAGAGCACTCTCCGTATTTATATGAATAATATCAATCTGGTCTGATATAAATATAGTGATAAGGGGGCCTCTCTGTTCGTTATAGTCAGGTTCCAAAATGTAACTTAATACTCGCTCATGTCATGTTTGAAGTTCCCAGGGCTTATTGACCAGGATGAGGCAATACGAGTGGGCTGATATTCGTCGGCCGTAAGCTCGATTATACCGAAACGACCGATATGGCCGAAGTATGAGAATGAGGTTAAATAAAACCGACTCCCAACTTCCTACGAATGTATTCACCTAAGGCATATCATACCTAGTTACAAACTCCGATCCATTAATTCTTGATTTTTTTATTGCCCCGAGTGGGAAGTGTCTACAATAAAGCGACTTCGCTCTGTTATAGCAGCATCATCCAGCGTTTCACCTCCGTCTCCCCACCACTATCATCCAAAATGTCGCTGAATGTCCTCGTCGTAGGTGCCGGAGTCTCTGGTCCAGCATTTGCAATGCTCCTCCAGAGATCCAATCCCAAACACAAGATCACGATCTTGGAACGTTCTCCAACTATTCGTCTGGGCGGACAACAGATCGATCTTAAAAACCAAGGACCACATATACTACGACAAATGGGGCTTCTAGATGAGATAAAGGCTAAATGTGTTGATGAAACTGGACTTGAAGTGGTTGACTCGAAGGACAAGACGATTGCTCGGTTTGGTGTTGCTCCAGCTGGTCAACGGCGTCCGGGCTTGACAAGTGAGCATGAAATCCTGCGTGGGGACATGGTACAGGTGTTGTACGACGCTAGCATCAGGCAGAATCAGAGTATGAAAGCCCAGTCAGAGGATCCGGATGCTGGATTGAGATATGTATTCGGCCAAACCATCGTGGCTCTGGATCAGCGCGAAAATGACAATGTGGATGTTAGGTTCTCGAACGGGGAGAAAAAGCGTTATGATCTCGTGGTCGCTGCAGATGGACAATGGTCGCATACCAGACGCCTTGCATTTGGAGAGGAAACGAATAAGGCGGCGTTCAGGTCTCTAGGTATCCACGCAGCATACTTTAGCCTGCCGAGAATTGAAAACGAAGCAACTCTTGCAAGGGCACATCTTGCGCCGGGACGCCGAATGGTCTTCACCAGAACTAGTGGCCGCCCGGTCACTGGAGCGTTGCTTTTCACCATGCAAAAATCAGAAAAATTATCCGGTTGTTACAGAGAATCGATAGAGAAGCAAAAGGAGGCCTTTGCTGAGGCATTCCGGGATATCGACTGGCAAGCAGACAGATTGACAAGTGGATTGAAATCCTCTTCCGACTTCTACGCCCATGAGCTCTGCCAAATCAAAATGAAAGAATTGTCAACCGGCCATGTCGTGCTTCTTGGAGACGCAGGCTATTGTCCTACTCCATTCACAGGGCTGGGAACAAATCTTTGCCTCGTGGGCTCATACATACTTGCTGGTGAATTGGCGAGACACGGACGTAGCAATATTTCCGCGGCACTTCGCTCCTACGACGAAAAGATGCGACCGTTTATCGACGAGTGTCAGAGTATTTCACCTACGACTTTGAGTTTGTTCTTTCCCTCCTCGCGCCTTGGGATATGGGCAATGCACTCTCTAGCTTGGGCTGTTGCGAGTTTTAGTGAGAGGTTTTGGCAGGGACAAGAGGAGCTCAAGGACCATCATGCAGAAAAGCTGCCAATGTATCCAGAGTTGAATCTGCCGTGGTAATATCATGTCTACTAGGCTGTTATGTTAATTTCATTTGTTATCACTAAAGAGCCAAGACCTGGATTTTTCATTTCTTTCACAGCGAGCTGGAAGAGATGATGTATTACATCAATGTAGATTATAACACAACTCCACTCTAAATCTCATGGTTTTCCTTCATTATACTGTCACATATCTAGAAGCAAGAGAACTAGAATGCTTTTACAGTCGAAGTTTTTCTATGGAAGATACTGGAACCTTTTAACACATTGTAGAGTACATAACAATAGGTAAGACATAGCTATGCAGTGGTATTAAATCTGTCTTGCCTATTTTTGCAAGTAAGTTGCGCTCGCATCTTACCCTGATGCGGATTCAGTCCGTAGAGCTTTGCAATATGATTTTGACGAAGAACTTGACCAGAAGTAACGGATTGTGGGTCTCAGTTGACTCTTTTTATACAATAGTAGTAGTCTTGATATACCAGCTGTAGCAAGTCACGGCTAAAGATCGACTCTCCAGGCCTGGGACGCCACACTATTTACTCAAACACCAAATTCTAACTGAAAAAAAAAATGCAAGCTCTATCCTCACCATCATTGCCCCTTTTCTCTCTCCTCCATACTATAAAAACAGGCAGCTCAATTTGAGCTTATGTTATTCTTCGTAGACAGGTCCTGATGTTGAGCGGTCATTGATCAACTAAAAGGCCCAAGTAGGGGCAATTCAGGCGAATATCAGACAGACGACGACCCGCTGTTCTAGCTTTGCGAATACCATTGGTAATATCACCCTTGTCACCCTAGAAAAAGACATCATGATCCCATTTGTCTATCAGAAATGACAACCGTTGAATGTCGCTGTAGGTGACAGGTTGTGGGTTTTTCGGTCTATGTCTGATTAAACATTGTGTAAAAATGATTAGTGTCAGATATAAACCTGCCATTGTTACTAAAGGCAATAGGTCCATAGTAATTAAAATATTGGCTCGAAAAGCATAGCTAAAAATCTATTGTATAAGAGACTTGGATGTTATCAATATTAGACTTTGCTAATTGGTTGTGAATGACTTGATTGGACTTGGATTTGTCTTTATACTGACTGAGGCGGTGTTTCGCTAGATTGCTTTGTCTCTTAACATATTAAAGAGAAGCTTGATGTAGTGAAGGCTGTAAAGGACTGGATGCAAGTTTGTATAAGAAGGCCTATGAAATCTTGCTGGAGGAGATGACTGCTATCAGTGTAAAGAAAATATTGGTAGTCGAATTGTTTCCATTCGTCTGAAGTATTGTCCAGGTTCTTCAAGTTGTCAATTTTGTTTTGTCCACCTAAAGAAGCAGAACAGAGGGTAGTTCTCTTTTTTCTCTTTTCTTAAATATAGTTATATGACGCAGTATCAATTTTTCCAATAGAAATGGTAACAAAGTTTGCTAGATTTACCGAAACTAAGCACGAAGACTTGTGAACCTTGAAAACCTGGGTATCCTTGAGAGAAAATGTGAGATGGAAACATGGGCGTCGAACACGTGGTGCCGGAGTGAAAGGCCTTATCAATACTAATATAGGTAATATCAATAGAAACCAAGACACTTCGAAAATGAGAAAGATAGGCGTGATTATTAATGTCGACCTGTCTATACAAAACATAGATACCTTCTTCCCCCTTCTTTTTTTCTGTCAGAGATTGAGACACGATATGCTGATTTAAACATGAGTGACAGCACTTCACAGCTACGCGGCGTCAGCAGGGTAATTGCCAGTGCAGGATGCATCGATTTCTGGAATATCATTGATGAAACATCCATTAATGATGGCATTCCAATCGGGCAAAAATGGGAACTCCGGCATTGACAAATCTAAAGATGAGAAAAACGTCTGATTGGAATCAGTCATTAAGTCTTGGTCTAATTCGGGAATGTTGGATGTGTCATGCGCTGGTGGTGGTGGCGGTGTTGTTGCTGTAGCCGTTGCTGTTGTGTCGGTGGAGGGTCGAAGTTTGAAGTCTGAAGAAAGATCTTGGCAGGAAATAGAATTTTCAATGATTCCGGACGACCGCCGCTGGGCATGCTTTCTTAACGATAAAGCTTGGGATCGGAGAAGATTGAGGTATGACCAAATGCTACCGTGTCCATATTCATCATCAAGATTCATTCCGAGAGGAAAGAGCTCTTCAACCAACCTCCAGCCGCGTTCGGTCTCGGGTCCACGGGGGCTGCTACAAAGACAGCGCAGAACGTAAGCGAGAGCGTACCATTGCGTGTACATTTTAAAAAACCATTGGAATCCAGATCCAGAAGTCATGCCCTCTTTTAGTAACACGCGACTACATTCTAACGCATCACAGGCCAACTTAAAAGACTGCTTATGCACGTTAGAAATTGCATCGTCTTGGGCGTCTTTTTTGTTTCGCATAGTGATCTCCTCTCGTAATTGCAGCACAAATTCCATCTTTTTACGCGCAATTGCGGTATGTTGAAATGCGATGCGTGATAGATCTGTGGGTGCTGCATCGCCAGGCGCCATACCATATTTAGCCATCAGGATTCGACCATGCTCGTGTATAAAGTTTCTAGTTTCTATGATGTTTAAAAAAGCATTGGCGGAATATTGCTCTTGTATGCTGAGAATCGGATGTAGCAGCCGGCAGGAGTCTGTTTGGATCAAAAAGAAAGACATTTCTGTCCAACCCTGTGACTCCACTGGAAGGTGCGTCATGCCTGGATAGATTTGATTGTCGTTCACGTTTAGGGGAAGTCGTAATCCGCGGTTCATAACATCGACAGTAGGTTGGAATCCTTGATCCTCTGGGGCACGGGAATCGAGTACACATAGATGCCACCAGAGACGAAGACGTATTTCCGTGTCAAAGGGGCTCAGTTGGAGGGAGGCACCGTCTCGGTGTAGGCCAATTGATTGAGCGAGCCGGATCGCTAGCCCATTGAGAACCCAAACGCTCCGGCCAACTTCATGGACGCGTAAACAAGTCTAAAACAACATGGTCAATTAAACTGGTAAATCAAGTAAATTCTAGAGCCAGTATCGGTACTCACAGCATATATTGCAAGAGCCTGTAATGACACTAGTTCAGGTCGTTTCATAAGTTCCGTAGGCATGAGAAGCTGGTCTAGGGCTTTCTTGTAATGTTCCAAGAGCACAGGTTTCTCGCAGGGTAGGACGGTGGGTTCATCATCATCATGGCAGAGGGCCGTGACGGCGGCAAAATAGATGGCGTATGTCAACGCCACTACAGAAGACTGTGCAGACTTGGGGTCCAGAATAGTTTCAACAACCGTAGACTGAACAGTTGGTATATGCAAGATTTTGAGGACCGGGTCAACCGACTTGACGTATACATTCCATAGCCGAAGGGCGAGTTGGGTATCAGGGTAGCAATCCAGCACATCGAAAAAGTTTAAAGTAGTAGAAGAAGTATTTGGCTGTTCACGGGGTGTGCGGTGGGCCTTTGCACTATTTTGAAGATGCGAAGGGGTCGTTCCCGAGGAAATTGATTGTGGATTTCGGACCTGATCTTCCTGGTTCATGCATCATGTTAGCTTGACCATACCATATAGACTGAACTAGAACTGGAATGACAGCAAAACAAAGACTAACATTCTCTGGTGATGAATTGTTCGCATACTGAACAACCTCTTCCTCATTCAATAACAACTCCCATGTTGAAGCGCCCGGGGTTTGGTTGGATGGATGTTGATTTGCAGCTTCGGTTCCATTGATATTCACATCAGAATAGAACTGCACTTGTGTCTGGAGCTCGCGCCTACGGCCACCGGCTGCCCTTGTAGTGACTTGGCCATCCTCAGCTAGACGTACTAGTAAAACCTCCAGTCGTTCGAGCCGGTTAGAGATGCTTTGGAGAGTAGCGCCGCCTCTCCGTGCCATGTCCGACTCCTTTGTCGGATACACACATACTATACCGCATCTTGAACAGTTGGTGCAAGGCACTGCACGGTCACAACGAATCTTGCGCTGATGGCAGCCTCGACAGGATCGTGCCGCTAACTTGCGACTTTGCGGGGAGGGATGCAGCGCGTCATTCTTCTCGGTTGCCGTCTTCTGTCCTCTGAGCATAATTCGTAAGGCGCGACGCTGTCTGCTTAGTTAAATGGTGTTTAGACTTTGGAGGGACTCGGGAGCTGATTGGAGTGCTAGACAATAGTAAATGATAGTTGGTGGTGGTAGAGTCTCCCGGCAGTCTCGGGACCGAGGAGTCCGCAATGTAATATCGTCCGAAATGAGACTAACCCTAGCCCTAGCCCTAACCACCGGCTCTTTCGGCGCCGGTGGGTCCGAGATTACATGTAGAAAGTAGCAACCATCTATACAAATGAGAATGGGAGACAGTAGAAATCTTTGTGTGTATACGTATATAATCTTCAATATCCCCCCCCGTCGATTCAACTCGTACCAAATTGCACTCAACAAATACCGCGTGATGTGTTCCACCCTCTTCCATTAGATTGAATGTCAACAGTATCAACCTCTTCTATCATGTCAGATTTCGAAATGAACGAAGAGCTTACAGAAGTAAAGAGCTACCCCGGGGAAACGGTGGGTACAGTGACTGGCCGCAATGAGCCCCGTAAGGCCATAAATGCTATCAACTGGAGTTTTGGCATGAAACTCTATCATACCGCGATCCCCTGCTTCCTAGCCTTTTTGATGTAGGCCATGAACCAGTCAAAAAAGCATGCTATTATATCTACTTATACTAACTAATTTCTACCTTACTACAGTACGTTTTCATCCTCCGTTACGGTTCCTGCCACCGACGCACTCATGGCCGAGTTCAACGTTAGTCAAACCGCAGCTATCCTCTCAGGAACCCTATATATGTTAGGGCTAGCCTTCGGCCCTATGATTATGGCGCCGTTGTCGGAATTCGTTGGTCGTCGCTGGCTGTACCTGGCAACGTCGTCAAATATAATAGCTTTCGCAGGGGGGGCTGGAGCTGCACAAAATTTCGCTACACATCTAATCTGCCGGTTCTTTTGTGGCTTCCTGGGATCAGCTGGAATTGCTATCGGTGCAGGCACACTTCTTGATGTTTGGGGAGCGGGACAAGCTGGAAACCTGGCAAGGCTTCTCTTCATCTGCGGTCCGTTTTTAGGGCCTTCTCTGGGCCCGCTGGTAGGGGCATATGTTATGCACGAGTACCATGGCGATTGGAGATGGACGCAGTGGGTAATAGCCCTGATTGGGGCCCCCACCTGGATCATGATTGTGTTCATGAGAGAGACCTCCGACACGCGAATCGAACATGGCAAACAATATTCCGGTCGTTTGGGAACTGTGAAGTTGGCCCTCTCAACACTCTACGCTGCTGTCTCCCGTTCAATGACAATACTCACCACCGAGATGATTGCGTTGTCCATAACTCTATACACGGGGTACGCATATGCAGTGATCTTTAGCTACTTTGCAAGTGCCAGTTACGTCTACAAATTAGACTATAATTTCACCGAGCGAGAAACTGGCCTTGCTTTTATCAGCGTGATTATTGGGTATATCCTGGCTGTTGTCATGTACATGGCGATTGAATCGACACTTTACGCTCGCGCTGTTCGAAACGCACCTAATGGCCGCCCAGCCCCAGAGCACCGACTATACGCTGGTATGGTTGGAAGCATTTTCGTGCCCATTGGGCTATTCTGGTTCGTTGCCTAGACCTCTTAACTATGATTTTGTTCTAAAACTGATCTTCATTTCCTTTGCCATTCAGGTACGCATGGGCCGCTCACCCAGGAGGCCACTGGGCAGCAGCTGTAGCGAGCGGTATTCCATTTGGTCTTGGTGCTTTTGTACTTTTTGTAGGTATCCTATTATCTGACTTATGCCGCTATGAAGATCCAAATTTCTGATCAGGCCTTTTCCCTTTGAAGCTGTCCTCAATCATTTACCTTATCGAGGCATACGGAGCTGCCGCCGCAGCATCCGGTAAGTTCTCTTCTCTCCAAAGTCTTCGACCTGACGCATACAAAATTCAGTGCTTACTCTGCATCAGCTATCGCTGCAAACGGATCCTTTCGATATCTTCTCGGAGCGGTATTCCCATTGTTCACCATTCAGATGTATGAGAAACTGGGAGTGCATTGGGCTGGAAGCGTGTTTGCATTTCTGTCTCTAGCGCTTCTGCCTATTCCTTGGCTTCTCTTCAAATATGGTCATCGGCTGCGCAAGAACAGCCGGTTTATAACTTCCGTCCACGTATAATCGATTGATAGGTATGGCTAGCTGGATATGGCTGGCTGTATGAGCCGTGGAGCAGCTCAGAACAATCGCTAAGAGAACGATAGAAGTTTGGCTAGAGTTTTAGAAGGTAATTTGATTAGAACTTAGAAGTGAAGAAAAGAAAGACTGGAATAGTATGGTGGTAGGGGAGAATTGTAATATATTATGTATAGACTTGTGATGATTTTAGATAGACAATAGACCTCTCCTTATTTCAATTTCACGGCACCTGGGCATTTCCTCAATCCATAAATGATGGAACTTCGAAAAGAATTTCAGGATCTAATATTGGGAAAGCTCTTATAAAATTTCTGAGTTCTATGTGCAGCGGTTTGGGAAATAGTTCTTGGATGTATAACATTACCAGGCACCGTAACAAACCATAGAATCTCAGGAATTTTTCGCGCATATAGATCTCTACTCTCAGAATTTCAATATTTTGCAGGTGAAGCATTTTGTAAAGAAGAACCTGCTTTTCCCCCTCCTACCTTGCTCCGATGTGGTCCCTAATGCATCCTGAATCCACCTATTCTTCATTTCAAATATTCGCAAAACATAGAATAGAAACAGAATGGCCAACTTAGAAGTAGATGAGCCGTCGGGTAGCGTTATATCCCGTTGTATGCGAGGCATGTGCCATGAGGGGTGAAGGTAATGGAGAAGGAGTTAGGGTTATAAAACCGCCTAGTTATCAGTATCCAAGCCCTAATCAGATCAGGAGGTGTATGCTCCAAGTTCATCTCCTACCAAGATAATCAATCTCCACGTAGCAGTTATTCGGCATACACTTCCAGGCAGGGCACAGAGATTGTTACGTAGCATATATTTGGACACAGTACTCCGATATAGTGCTCGCTATCAACAAACCCCTTTACAGATCAGGAAAGCCATAACCCTAACCCTGATGACAAATCGCCCCACGTGACCCCGGCTGTGGTCGGGGTCCAAGGCCTGTTGGGGATGATCTGCTATCAGACACAAGATGTGAATTGACATTGTTCATTGCCGTCATATTCCCTGCAACGCGATCATATATACTCTTTTGTGAATAAACCAGATATACGAAGTGGGCAATTCCTCCGAGTCGTCGGCCATTGATTGTACACCATGAGTGGCCTCCGCGGGGTGATGAATAATGGGTGGCATCCCAAAGGGAAAGAAGGAGGGAAGGAAAGCTGGCGAGGTGATTTCAAAGGAATCAATCAAGTGGTATGTCTATACTATCCTTGACAGGCTATTTATGGGTTTTCTGACGATGCCATAGGCCGGTTGGATGGGAAAAGGCAAAGATAGCAGCAAAGACGACCGAGCCGAACATGTCTCGCGACCCCTAGCCTCACTCAAAGACCCAGCATCTTTCGGACCACCACCAAGACGCGGAGATTCTCGGACATCAACAACAACTGCGTCCGGAATAGCACCTCCTCCGAGAGGCCTAGGAGCGGCATTACCACCAGAAGCAATCGTGCGCGAACCTGAACAGATAGAAGAAGACAGCGGCCCACCACCTCCACCCCTACCATACCGCGCAAATCGGACCGGAATCGACACAGCAAATCTCCCTCCACCCCCTGTTCGTCGTACAGAATCTCCCGTACATAGACCGTCATCGGCTTCACAACCTCGACCTCAACCGGCTCTTCCTCCCCGCTTACCTTCTCGCAATACCATGTCTCCATCACCTCCACCGCCTCCATACTCCGAAGCAGACCACTCAATACAGATGAACCAGGGCTCAATTTCACGCCTAGAACAAGCCGGTGTCTCTGTTCCTGCTCTAGGAATTGGCCGAAGGGGCAGCGACCAATCCGCCACAGCCCGAGGAGAAATGAACAATCAAGTCAACGAACTCCAAGCCCGTTTCGCCAAGATGTCGACACCAGGCTCCCAAACCCCACAGAGTCCCTACAGTCCAGTTGAAAGACCTCCTTCTCAACGAGGCTTCGACAAAACCCCTACTTCTCCCGCATCATCGAGACCAGACACCACAACTCGCAACCCCGCCCCGCTACCGCCCCCATCATCAGCAAACAACTTCCGACAACGCAGCAACGAGCACATCGAAACCGGCAAACAGAAGCTAACAGAATTCAACAAGAAGCACCGAATCACAGAACGCATTGGCTCGTATTTTGAGCCACAGCCTGCACTCACCGCGTCGCAGGGAGCGCCGCAACCTGCGCCTGCTCCACCTCCACCACCGCCGCATCCGAATTTGGGTAGACAGGGTTCGAATATTGATATAGACTCATTGAATAAGAGGAAACCGCCGCCACCGCCTCCACCTGCTAAGAAGACGAATTTGAGGTCGACGCCTGTGAATGGTGGTGGTGGTGGTAGTGAATCACCATCACCACCTCCATTGCCCTTGGGGACGAAGCCTCGATGAGCTTGATTCATTTGTCATTTGGCACTTTCCATTACTTGTGGTTTCATTTAATTCTATATCAAATTATAGGCTTGTAATTAGCGTTTCTTTTTTATTTTTCTTCTTGGGTACTTGGGTGTTTTTAGGGCTGGATGCAGGGAATGGCCAATTGACATCATGATAACAAGAGATTACACCTGTGTATATAAACACAGTTCAACACTGCCAACTTCTTGACTTACATGACTATACAACTAAAGATCACAATCGGGAGTTGGACTCGAGGAGAGCTGTCCAAGTATCTCAATAGTCCACCTAACCATAAAACTACGAACTATTTAGGTGCGTAGATTCTCTTCTTATACTCACGATTTTAATGTCTTGAAAGGAGAGCTTTATTATTTTATATTATAACCACGACTCTTCATGCATAGCTTGAAGAGTGAAATAAGGTTCACAATTAGGGCTAACCGTCCAATGCCCTACCTTCCTCGCGAACATCCCGAGGTCTTATGTACACCGAGTCTCCAAAAGAATGGGAGTCCGAATAAATTCCTAATAATGGGAATAATTTTACTCGAAACAGTCAATGATTTCCTCGAGCGGAAAGAGGCTTCGTATTGCATGCTTCTCCTGAGACATTTACCGCAGAGTGGTTTCAATGAGTCCTTCGCTGAGCAAGGCGAATGTTTCTACTTGGCAATTGTGTTTGTATAATCATGGCGCATTGTAGCGTATACTCAAATGGAGTATAAATCCTTGATGGCTGTTGTGGTCGTAAGTACCGATGTGTATCTAAATAAGTGCGCTGTCAATGACGGCTAAATCCAGAAACAAGCAAAAACCCAACACAAATCATATGGACAGACAACGAATGAATGGTATCCAAAACGCCGGAAAAATGTAGAGGTGTCATCCGATGAGGTTATAAGGCTGGAGCGGGAGTAATTACATGCCTGGCGGCAGTAGTGGTAGGGACAGAAACTGGCGTTGATCCAGTTGGATCGCGACAACCGAACCAGCCGGGGTCTAAACATGTAGTAGATGTCGAAGGGTTCGACGTCGGTGTTTGCGTAGCCCATGAAGTTGTTTCGGTGGTAGTCGTTGTAGTAACGTCTTTACATCCGAACCAACCGGGCGTCTTGCAGGTAGATGTACTAGGTGTAGTCGTTATACTCGTAAAGGAAGTCATGGTCGTGGTGGTGGTTGTTTTGTCCAAACATCCCCACCAACCTGGTGTTTCGCACGTTGAAGTTCTGGTCGTAACTGATGTTGATGTCGACATGATGGCTGTGCTAGTAGTAGTGATTTCGGAACCATTACTCTTGAAAAACTTCCACAATTGACAGTCATAACACTCTTCTTCAGGTGCACAGGAGGGGACCTCGTCGTACGCCTCTATCACATCAGAAATCACATTGTTGATACGATGAGTGCCGATACTCATTCTCCAACCTTTGTCTCCAACCGTGTCGTAGACGCACATTTCGCCAACATGGCACGCAGACTCGAATGCGTATCCGGCCCAAGTGCAGGTTGAGCCAACACCGTTGCATGCTCCCATATAGATGGGGTCTGCGGTATGGCCAATATGAAAGATGCCTGTATTCTTTCGAGTTTGAGGTAATAGGCCGTTGTATCCGGGAGGTGTCGGTAAACCAAGTCTTGCTGCAGGCAACGCATCAGGTATAGCTTGAAAGGCCACCGTCGGAAGGCCGAATGTAAGACCCAACAGTGCACTCATTGCACCACCAAGCGAGTGTCCCGTAAGCCACACATCCGCGTTTGGATAGACTTTGGTGACGTTGGTATACAAATCGATAGCAGACTCATAATACCTGTCCTTATTATGGAGTTCTTCGGTTATGCATGTCTCGTTGGCTGTGTAAACACCTGTGGAGCAATCACACACTTGCCGCCATAGATAGGAGCCACCCTGACCACAACAGCAGCTAAAGTATAGATTATCATTCAACTTGTCATTGGTCGTCGTTTCCGCTCCGTCGAATAACGCAGGAGAGGTGCCTTTCAAGGAGATGATAATGGTGCTGTTAGTTTCATCTGCATAGATATGACCTCTTAGTCCATCCCCCAGCCATCCAAAACTTGCCGACCAGTTGAAGCGCCCACTGATTTGGTTCCAGTCGCCGGTACCCGGCTCCGCTATGTAGTCATTCGCAGTCATTTTAGCAAAAGTGAGGACGGTTTCCTTGTCACTAACATCGGGCCCATCAATTTCATCCATAATCCAAGCGTCATCAGGTAAAGTGCCCCGAGAAGACCTGGTGTAAGCACGATAATTATCGATTGCTGATGGGCGGCGGTCCACTAGCCTATGTATATTTATAGAGCTAGATTTTGCAACCAGAGGCCCAGGGTGGGTTTCTACAGGCTCCAGAATGCTTGTGTCATCGAAAAGGACTTGTAAACGCGTCGCTGGCGTAACATCAAGTCTCACATGAAGGTCCGGGTCTTGATATGTACCACGGTGATAGATGTGACGGAGAGTCTAGATAGACAGTTATTATACACACAACGTCGAGTAGGAGATTTCCATGATTACAAATTGTTGTTCCCCATGAGCCGAACTGTGGCTACTTCCTTGAGGTATATGGGGAGGTAGAATGGGGATCTGGTGGGCTGGAGATACTGCAGCAACAACTAACCCGATGTATAAAGTGAGCATCAACCGGGCGGCTCTTATCAAAGTGAGCGTCCCGGTTGATGCTCGTCGCGAGTAGGACAGCATATTGATATAGAACGATGACTTGATAAATGGTAGGCAGCACCAGCAGATGCTGATGCTGAGGAGAATCGCGGAGAGAAGTCAGATCGGCGAGGCTGCTGCCTTAATCATTGATCAACATGGGCACGTGCCACATCTAGCCATACAAACACGTGATGGTATTATCAATGTAAAATTCCGTTGTTGTTTGCCAAAAGGGGCTTAGCGGTACGGGATTTGTATATACTTCTGTTATTTCAATACAGTTGAGTACATTATTCTTCAAAACATTGATGTCTAACTCAAGAATAGCATCAATTCTTTATATACGCCAATAATGACTGCTCGGATACAGATCGCTCATCTGTCTCGCTTCCGAGCAGATAGTTTTACAAACAGCGGAGGTTTCACCCACAGCGTCACGACATCCTGTTGCATCCAATCACGACTCTGCTTACACAGAACGATATCGAAATTCCAGAGCATACGAGCCATGACACAACGCAACTCAGCATACGCCAGACTAACGACACATCAATAACAACTCTTGAAACAGAAGGGAAATGCAATACTGACTTTCTCCCCAGACAATTTCTAGGCCCTTGTGAGAATGGCTGTACGGCGGAAAGATCATCGTCTGCATAGCGATCTGGCGGCGGCTTGAGCCACCTCTCGGGAATGAAGCTATCCGGGTCGGTGAAATTACGCGGGCTACGATTCGACGACCATTGATGTGTGCCGATTGATGTCTGTCCATGTTCGTTAATAGACAAGTCGAATGTAAATGCAAGACCCATACATACTCCCCCAGGAACGACATGTCCATCGATGATCTCAACACTGTCAGGTCTTGTGCGACGTGGTAGTCGTACTGGGACCGGAGGATACATGCGGAGCGACTCTTCTATCGCGGCAAGCAGATATTTCAGTCCCAGCGTCGATTTCAATGTAATCTCTGTCTCAGACCCAAATGCCGTGTCGACCTCATCCCGAGCCCGCCTCATCTTGTCCGGGTTGGAGAGCAGTAAAAACGTGGCGGCACAAAGCGCGCCTGCTGTGGTCTCCGATCCAGCGAGAATTAATGCAGTACCGGCGGCGGTTATTTCGTCTGTCGTCATTCCATTGGAATTGTTATGTTGAAGAACCTGAAAAAGCTACTCGTCAGCAAATAGTCCTATGGCTAAATGTTCAGTGATTTCTCACACAACTCATAATGTCATTTCGGTCAGTCTGAAGACCAATCCGTTTGGCCGTCTTTTTCTGGCCATACTCAATATGCTCCATCGCCGCTTTTCCAAACCCTGGAACAAAAAACATTCCGTACTTGATGATGCTTCCCAGGATTGGATACCGATGCCCAAACGCTTGAATACGTCCAAATTTGAGCAGAGTGCTGATATTGTTGATCCAATAATGATATTCCCCATTCGCCAACGCGTCGAATGGCTCGCCAAAGGACAGCTCTCCAATGTTATCAAATGTCAGAAAGTTGTACCACCGGACTAGGTCTACTAATCCGTTTTGCGGTCCAGCAATCTGCTCAGTGAGACGAGAAATTAGAAGTTCAAAGTACTTTGTCAGATATGGCTCTTGGGCGTACAAGGCGGACTCGGAGAATCCGTAGGACAGATGGCGTCGTATCCTTGCATGATCGGTCTCATTGCACTCTTGCCAAGCTGGTCAGTCTGGTACGTTCGGTTTCCCTATAGGACTTCGGGCCCTACCGATGATATTAGCTACTGGGAAGATGTCTGGCTCCCCGTAAAACTTGGGGTCTTTAGGTATTTGTTTCTTGTTGGCTCGAAGCCCGTATATATCTGATTGATATGTCAGTAATTCGACAAGAGGCAGCGTACGCTCGTTGACACGAGTTGACAATTTGAACAAATACATACCTCGTGCAGCTTGAGACGTATCAAAAGACAAAGAGTCCGGCGCAATTCGCACAACCGGTCCGTACTGCTCATGAAACCCCCTAATATGCCGATGACCCCCTCCACGATACTGCACAATTAGGTCGACCAAGGGAGAAAGTGCGTTCAGCCATGGCCCGGGGTAACTGCTTAGAGGGTGAAAGAAAAGGTTGTATATACTGGTCACAACGCCATACATGAACAACTATCCAATCAAAAGATTTCAGCGGTTTAAATTCTTGGAGAGTGTTGGTAAAGCAGAACTCACCGATATCAGTATTGATAGCAGTAGTCGGCTTATAGAAACGCTCTCTATCTCGACTATCACTGTCTGAAGAAAAGTTTGAACATACATCTTGAATTAAGAAGAATAACCAGATCGACCACGAAAAGGGATGAAAATTTCGAACCGAGATGAAGAATAACAACCTTCACCTTAACTGAGGGTCGAAGTTAGTGTAATATTCCTTTTCAGTCTTGGTATTGTTGTGTTGTAATACCCTATCTCCGGTATTACAGCCTTATCCACAGGATCAGTAACTAAGGTATTGTATCTCGTATTTAACTGCCATTGGTCAAATTTACGGGAGATCTACAAGAATGATGAATCCGTATATCCGTATAGCCACAAGACTTAACTACCAAAAAAGACTTAAAATCCTGCAGCAGGTACATAGAAACCAACATCAGGCAACATAAACATAACCGAGATGCACGTGAGACTGCTGATCACTACTGACCCCTCCTCATGCCTCAAACACGAGTCCTGATAGTGCAATTAGCTCCTCATACTGGTCAGCCATAGCCAGTGCTGCATTTGCGTCCTCTCGCGTCTTCTCCAACGCCCCATCTCCGAGGGCAATCCAACTTGGCCATTGCTTCTCAGTAGCCAGACCCACGCCTTGGATAATATCGGCTAGCGCGTCAGCAGCCTTGAAATTATCGCCCGGTTTTGCTACTTCCATAGCAGTCGTAGTGCGGTTCAGCTCTTTTCGCACTGGTGCATAATCCTCAATGCACCCGGGTTTAACGGAAGATTTGCTATCTGGCCATTCGGTCACAACATGTGTCGTGGCAAATGACTTGGTGTTGTGCCAGCCCAGTCCGACCTGGAGCGCCCGAATCCCAAATGGCGCAACCTCTTGACGGAGGGCATCAACGATGCCTAGGACAGAGGATTAGCTGGTTTTCTGGACAGCCCCCAAATATGAGTAACATACCCCTAAGTGCAAATTGAGCCCCCGTTATAGGTCCTGTTCCGATATCCGCACCAGTAGATCCCATAAACACAACTGTGCCATGCTTTTGCTTGCGAAAGTGAGGGAGTAGACTACGCGTCGTGTTCAGAGGACCGAAGACATTTGCATTGAACACCGAGACAAATCGATCGTGTCTGCACAATCAAATTAGTCAACCGACAAGCCCCAAAATTTGAACGGGAGATTAGATTCCCAATAACGCCGTACTCGACCTCTTCCACTAAACCCAACTCAGCGTATCCTGCACAATTAACCAGGACATCCACCCCGCCCAAGATATCGACGGCTTGCTGGAGAGTCTTTTCAATAACTTCTTGCGGATGAATCACATTCAGATCTAGACATGTTGCGCCTGCGTCTTTCAAAGGCTGGAGATCTTCGGAGTGGCATGCTGTTGCAACAACTGCATGTCCTCGCGCACGCAGGGCCAGTACCAAGGAGGCACCGAAGGGAGAGTTTGTGCAGCCGGTAACTATCCATCGAAGTGGTTTTTCAGATTCGGCGGTAGCAGAGCCCATTTTGTTTTATCGCTTAAATAGATCAATTGTGTGATTCGAGAGGAGAATTTAACAACGGCACATCGTATTGTTGATGGGAAAGTTGACTCTAACTTTTTGTGTAGTCGTTAGTTGTGGTGACAGCTGCCGTACTCTTATAGCTGTGTAACTAATCGTCAACCAGGAGTCATTAGTAATCCGTATCATAATCACATAGATAAATCATTTGTCGGAGTTATGGTAGGCCAGATACAAAGTGGCCGCTAACTACGGAGTACAAGGATTCTCATTGACGAGACTCGTATGCTGCAGGTTAAATCAGCCAATAAATCAGATTCGTGCATTCCAAGGTCGTTCGAGCGACGTTATGAATGTGTTGGGATTGTATCTTTAGCTCGGATTATGTCTCCAGACAATAAATGAGGGATATTCATAAGACGATACTTGATTTCTGTCTACTTGATCCTGACCATGGAGATACCAAGGTAGTTCGTTGGGCTGTACTCTCAACTCTCGCGTTGCGCATGCACTTTCTACTTTGAAAATAGGATAGTCAGACGTTGTTACTGAGATCTATCTAGGTTTGCCTGATATATAGAGCGAATATTGGAGTCATATCACTCATAACATTCAGCATTCTAGTAGCAATTCGAAATAACAGTGACATAAAGTGAACAAAGGCTTCATATAGCTGCATATGCGGAATTGCCTCAGTTTGAAGCAAGTGGAAATTTGAGCTTCACATCCCCCATCCTGTAATTCCAATTCCCCGCTGTCCCTGGCAGCGGCTTTATTGAAACGTCAAAATCATGCGATGGCGTTGCAATCCCGGACATGGTATAGGTCAACTTCGGGTTGGTCCAGTACCCCAATGTGGGCTCAACATCATACCGGGCGATAAGCATAGCGGCAATACACAGGATCTCAAGTGTAGCAATTTGTCTCCCCGGGCAGAGGTGAGGCGCACCCCCAAACGAGCGGAACGTAACCGCAGGCCTACGGTTTTCCTTGCCTAGGTGACGGGAGATATCAAACTCCTTGGCATTTGTGCCCCATGCCTTTGTTTCCTGGTGTACGGGAGAAAAGGGCATTAGCACCAAGGTATCCTTTTTGACTAAGTATCGGTTGTCTAGCATGGTATCTTGTAGAACTCTCCGGGCTGAGGTGCCAATGCCATTCAATCGCAGTATCTCATGATACGCAGCAATCAGAAGCGGACATTCTTTCTTCAACTTGGCCACCTCTAGAGTGTATTGAGGCTCTTTATTGTCATTTACGCTTGTGGTGATGATGTCTTGAATCTCCTTGCGAATATCTTCAAGCAGCGATTTTCGCGAATAAATTTCCCGAATCAACCAGAACAGTGCGGGAGCAGTGTTAGACAGAATCGGCGTAGACATGCCTGCTTCAAATTGCGCAATGTCTTCGATTCTGAAGTCATGCTCTTCAAACAATTTCCTTCTCATGCTGACAAAATTTGACGCTTGCTTGTTTCCGGCTTTATAGTATTTGAGGAATCCGGCGGCCAACTTCTTGCGGCCATTCCATGCCGTTCGGGCTGTCAGCCAAGGAATGGCTGATGTCAGTAAACTGCCAGCGTTGTTCTCAAACTCCCTATCAATACCTATTAGCAGAAGTTTTTCATGCCAGATTATTGAGGAGAATTTACCAAAATGCCTTTTCAACTTGCGGATCGTTCATTGGGTGGTCTGGCCCATACACGGCACCAAAACTGGTCTGCGAGATGACATGGATCATCCACTTGTAGATACCGAACTTGTCTCCCCATGACGGTATCTCGTCCATCAACGGTTTCAACTCGGCAAGGACAGCTGCATTAACATCTAGGGACCCATCAATGGTGTAAAGTGTATGATGAATTAGCTTTGCGTGCTCAGCACCCATGCCCTTGGTATAAGTTCCGTCATCAACGAACCAGGTGCGGCATAGTTCGGCACGCAATCCAGCAATCCTTTCAGCGACGTAGGGAATGAGCGGAGCAAAGGAAAGTGTTCTCGCATTCTTTTGAATACTAGCAATGATTTGAGAGGTATTGACCACGTAGCTTCTGGTCCCAAAAATGCCCAACGTAAACATAGGCGGCCGATCCTTCTCGGCGACACTGGTGTAGTAGTTAGGTCCATAGTAAATCAGGCCTAGGACATGACCGATAAGCGGTACTTTGTGTTTTAGCAGTGGAGGCTCGTCTTTTTCCAAGTGAGGGCCAATGAGTTTCTCAATCAAAATTGCGATCAAGTAAAAGGAAATAGATAGTACGAGGTGGAATAAGATGTTCATCGTGGAATATGTGAATTCAATTTGCTGTCAAATTGGAAGTTGAGAGAACTGGATTTCTGACATTGAAGGGCTAGGAGGACTTCGCCTTTTACCATTCACTTTTCAATGTTATCAAGACGGTTTTCATATCCAGGGTGACGATACGATCTGTTCCTCAATCCTCAGTACCAACAATACCGTAATGAAAATTTAGTACTAGCGGACATAGCGTAATTGTACAGTAGACGTATGTAACACGTATTGGAATATCTCAGGATCCATGCAACCCCGGTATCAGAAAATAAGCGATGGAAGCTAATCCTGGCACCCACTAACCTTAAACGCTTAAATTCACGTCTCATGACTCACGCTATACGAGATTTAGACTTGACTCGTGCCAACAACCAATCTGCAAAACACGAGATAAGCATCGCACAGGGCCAAAAAAGGAAGTACTACACACTATCTCCATCGCCATGGACTATATAAGCTGACAATTGATATTGTTCGCAATGAGTCCGGCCCCCAACGGAGATGTGGAATGATGAACGGAACTTGATGTTGGCCCCCTCTTTCATTAATGAGCAAATAGAGATACCTCGTATAGTGTTCGTCACATAAAATGGTGTCTTTTTACACCAGTAATCAATCCCACTCCAAGACCAACAAATCATCAAGAGACCAAATAAAACGCGGAACCGAAGATGCCTACGGAAGAGAAACTTGTCCGAATCACTGCGCTCCTTTTCCGCAAGGAGGGGACTACCCCGGAAGACTTTTATCATCACTGGTATGAGATCCATGGACCGAAGATGCTAGATCTCTCGCTCCGCTATGGAGTCGTAGAGTACCGCCAGGTGACCAGTCTTGTACAAACCCTTTATTTACTCTCTTTTGTACTAAAACATGGTTGTAGTATCATACCACCCCAGCGGCAAAATCAACGTTGGACGCAGTGGCCAAAGCCTTTGGAAAGGAATGCCTTTCGTGTGATGGGATGGCTGAAACGCTAGTTAGAGACCTTGACACGTATTTGCGAATGCAAGCGGATCCAGAGTATTTGGAGAAGATTATTCCGGACGAGGCTGCTTTTATGGATAAATCAAAGCTAGAGTTTACTATTGGGTATGAGTATGCAATTATAGAAGATGGGAAGGCAGTGAAGACTGGTGTGAAAGTTTGATATATAGATGCAAATACCGAGAAAGAGAACAGGTAGCAATCAGATACATTGATAAAAAAAGTATGAAAGTCACGGACTTAAGTGCCAGAATAGATATTTAATCATCCCTAGTACCACTTTGCAATTTCAATGTACTTGGAAATTTTTTCATCTGTATCTTCCAACCCCAACAAGACCGCCACATTTACATAGTCCATCATGGATTCTCAAGTGATTGATTACTTGAACTCACTGCCAACGGATTACTGGATCAAGCAGGAAGCTTTTACAAGGACACTTCATCGCGATGAATACGATGCCATCGATCCGACCTCACCGGCCCTTTCTCAGGTGGGCAAGGTTATCGTGGTAACAGGCGCAAGCCAGGGGATTGGGAAGGAGGTGACATGAATTCTTCAAATATTGTCCTTGGAACATCTAGCTAATCAATTGTATAATCCCTTAGGGCATCGTCAGGCAATTTGCTCGAGCGAAACCGAAAGCAATCGTGATTGCGGCCAGAAAGGCCGAAAAATTGAAGGAAACCGAAGCTTTAGCGTTAGAGATTGAACCTACCGTGGAAATCGTCAGAGTGCCTACAGATGTTACAAAGGAAGATTCTGTCAAGAATCTGTTTGGTATTGTACAGCAAAAGTTCGGCAGGGCAGACGTGCTCGTTAACAATGCTGGGGTGAGCGTTGGCCACACGAACGTGGATATGATGGAACTGGATGATTACTGGCAGAACTTTGTACGAAATCCCGCTCCTCTTTGACTTTTACAACGATTGACGCGCTTAAATATAGGAAGTGAATGTGAAAGGGGTGCTGCTAGCCACCAAGTACTTCTTACGTCTTCTTGGCGACGCGACAGGCACAATAATCAATATATCCTCTCAAGCAGCATGGAATGAGCCCGAAGTGTCAGCTGGCTACTGTTTGTCAAAACTGGCCATTGTCAAGCTTTGTCGCCAAATGTCCTGGCGCCCCAACGTGAGCGTGGTGGCACTGCATCCTGGAACTGTTAAATCTGATATTGTACCGGAATTCTTCTGGCGTTTCGCGGAGGATACTCCTGCGCTTGCAGGAGGGACTGCTGTATGGTTAACGACTGAAGAAGCACGATTCATGAGTGGTCGATTTATCAGTGCTAATTGGTGCGTCAAGGAACTGGTGGCACGTAAAGAAGAGATTGAGCAGGGGGGGCTTTGTAAAGTGGGAATGATTGGTACCGTGGGGCTAGATCAGTTCAAGTAGGTTTTGACTGGGAGATTATTGAAGTAAAATTTGTATCCTCAGCTTTAGAAATCATGGAGGTTCTCTTTCGCTTTGGTTTTCCCTGGTTCTGTACTGAGAGCATTGATTTGCGTGCGACTGCATTATCCTACTTTATCCCTTATCTGCACCTAAATCCGGACACATGGCCACTACTCGGTGATTATAAGTAGGCGTGCCTACCCCAAATGACAGGAACCCAAACATTTCACTTGCTCCCTTACATGTGTCAACTATGGCAAAGATTACATCCCTCCGCTTACCTGCGCTTTACGACCCTGATGCGCCTGTTCAAAATAGCGGTCCGTCTATAGACTGGCTATCAGGTCGATGGCACATATCACATTCTTCGCTGCCCATGTGGCTAGACAAGCGCAATTGCACCGTTGACTATACCCCTCTCGCCCCCAATTCTTCAGGCGTTCCACGACTGGACGACATGGTCAACTACCAAACACTGAAATCCGATTCGGTTTCTCAAATTCACGCCGTAAACACTGGTTGGGAAGGTAATCCCGCTGGTTGGACGTGGCGCGGTACCGGTTGGATTACTCAATTTATCTCCTGTGATTGGGAAATCTTTGGTTATGGAGAGCTGTCCGGAGGCGGAGACTGGATGATTATGCACTTTCGTGCAACGTGGCTTACGAACGCCGGTTTGGATCTTTTCGTGAGAGGGGTTGATGGGGCTTATCGTCGTTTGGACGAGTCGGAGTACGCTAGTATTGTCGCAGAAATTGGGAAATTGGCCACGGACTACACCGAGCTGTTATCTCTTCTAAGTCAATTCAAGCCCGTGAAGAATGATAGCGAGATCCCAACTGGAGCGGTGTGAGGGGAAACACTACTATCCTTATTATTGTTGGCATCCGTGCGGGGGCCATTAGGGGTTTCGAAGCCAGGGGGCTTATGGTAGCAGCCTCTTTTGGCATGTCCTCCTCCATGCAGCCTAGTTTATCTTTCTGTTATATAATTCAGCTGATTCAGCTGATATGCGTCCCCACCTAAACCCTAACTGAACGCTCTTACTACTCCGTACATAGTCAGTTGATGTCAAATGGCCCCATTTGAGCCCATGACGCTCTTTTAATCTTATACTATCGGTTGCAACTTGTTGAATAAATCGCGAGATCCATTCTGTTATGCCTTCCAGATAGTAACGAACACAAAGATAGTTCAATCAAACATGTCATGGAGCGAGGTTGCCCCAGGGCGCTGGGAGCGACCCTTTGGTTATAATGAGAAGGTTCCATTGGTAATGAGCAATCTTGAGAAAGTTCCAGGACGCGAGAATTGGTTTGAGACATCGATTACCAGAATTACTTTGAAAAACTTCACCAACGAACCAGAACTGGCTCTACGCCAGGCATGGAAGCAAGTGCGATTTCAATTTCCTGAGATTGCAGCCTACCCTTCGGGGGACAAATATGTCTATGAAGTGCCGCAAACAGAGGAAGAAGTTATGAAATGGCTGTATTCAACATGCTCTACGGCCTACACAACGGCAGATGAGTTGATTACCAGCTTGCCTCCGCCCAAGGTGATGACTGTCCATTGGCTTCCTCATACTGGGGAATTTGTGTTCAGCTCGTCACACTTCCGTCTGGATGGGCGAGCATTTATGACATTGAGTAATACCCTTTGTCATGCCCTGGTACGTCCTAAGCGGGTTGTCTTCGGGAACGAGTCGTCGAATCTCTCCCCCGCCTTTGAGATACTTGCGGGTATTCCTCAAGCTCCATATAGCCCCGAGATCGAGGCAGCTGCCACACAGCGACTCATCGCATGGGGCAGCCAGCTACCTCCACTGAAGATTTCTACAAGCTCTAGTCCTGGAAAACCGGCTGGCGTTTCTCGAAGTGCGACCATTGTCTACAGTGTCGAGGAAACGTCCGCTATTGTCAAGGCATGCAAGAGTAATAACCTTTCCGTAGGAGTTGCTCTTAACGCCGGTCTTGTGAGTGCTGTTTGCGCGTTGGCCGAGACAGCACCGTCTGTCGACAACGAGCACTACTTCATGGCTGTGTGTGCCTTTGATCTCCGAAAATATAGCAGCAGCCCCACCACATCTGCTGCAACGCTTTCGTCAACCGGAAACGTCTATCCAATTACCATCACGGACGGCTCTTTTGCTTCTCATGCCGCCCAGTTCAAAGAAATCTTTCAAAAGGGGTTTGATCCATATATCGAATCTATGACCTGTTTCCAAGAGAGAGTCCTAAATTTCGTGAATCAGAGTCTCCCACCGGATTCTCCTCTCAACTGGCACCCTGTGCTTAGCTCATTGGGCAACGCTGGGAATATCTTGGACAGCCAAGTAGTCGACGAACGAGGGGAAGTGGCGGTTGAGCTGAATGACTTTTGGGTTGGAATGGAGATTCACCAGTGTCAACCCCAACTCTTCGTTTGGACTCTACATGGGCAGCTGACCATGACGGCATGTTACAACGAAGCGTATTGGTCAGGAGAGCGTATCCAGGAGTTGTTGGATGGCATCAAGCAACAGGTATTGCTGGGGCTGAATCTGCGTCAGTAGTTTAGTATATGCGTCAGGATTCTCATTAGCGCAGTTTCTTTCCTGTTAATATTGAAACTTGGTTATAATTGATCTTGATCCAAACCAACAGAACAGATCCACCCGGGCGACAACAGTCCGTACATTGGAGACCGTAGACCAATTGCAAGTGCAACGTAGCAGCAATATACGGTTTTTCAGAAGAGGCGTGAAGGATAGGCACCTCGTAACTGCACAGGGCATCAAAAATACCTCATCCGGGCGGAAAATGCAGGTTGCACTCAGTGGACCAAGTTCTGGTGCATGCCATCATGAAGCTATATTCTTATGAGGATTGCAACTGTTGGTTAGTACGCGCGTAAGACCGATGTCCTATCATCACGGTTTCTCGTGCGCTCATTATCGCTACAATGTGACGCTATCCAGCAAATAGACGTTAATCACAGTGTTAAAATCAATTCATTGCCTGTTTTCATCCTAGATACCCTTTTAGCAGGTACGAGCCGACCAACCAAATGGTCGGATTTAGTGCTGACAAAAGTGCGTATATGCATGCACTAAATAGGCTCACTGCCGAGTACGGTGAGTAGACCGAACACCGACTGCCAACCAGATCGAAGACCGAGTAGACTCAATACCGGTAAGGCTTTACTAATTAGTTTTTTCAATTGTTGGTATGGATCTAGATCCTTCTGGGATCTGCAGATACGTAGTCAAATCTCATCACGTAACGTACGTAATATATACGTTTGTAAAATACACTTCTAACGGTAACATGTTATTATACAAACATGTATTTGTCTTGCCGTGTAAGATGATTCCACCAGGTAATCTTTGTTTCATGTAATTTCAATATGAGTTATTAGAATTGTGTTCGTAGTGTTCATACGTCAATATTCTATTATCATAGTATCTCATTTGCGGTTCATTTGTTTTATCTTTGAG
>NHZS01000328.1:0-10614 GCA_002775195.1 Talaromyces adpressus | reverse complement strand
TAAAATATAGATATAAAAATCTTAGCCTAGTTATTAATAATATATTTTAGAATAGTAAAATATTTAATTAATATTTTATATAAGATTTCTACTAGATCCTTAAATATAATATCTTTTATAATAGCTAAATAAATAATATACTTTATTAATAGTTTAATAATAATAAGGATTAAGTTATAGATCTTACCCCTCCATTTTAATAATAGAAGATCTATAATAAAGTTTAAAGTAATAATCTTAAATAGCTTACTTAGTTTTAAGAGTAATTTTAGTAGTTTATATTTCTTATACTAGTATATTTTTATCTATTAATATAGATTATAGATTCTAATATAATACTATATATTAAGATATAATCTATACTAGTAATATTTACTACTAATCACTTTATAGATATATTCTAGACTAAAATAGCCTTCTTAAGGGTTATTATAATTTATTCTTAAAAGTTTTTATCTTAGTATATAGTCTAATAAGATATATACTACATCTTTATAATATAATAAATTATCTAATCTAATTAATTAATCTTCTTATTTTATCTTTTTTCTTAGATTTATAAGATGTTTCTTTATTAATTTAGTAAGTATATCTACTTATTAGTAATAATAAATTAGAGCTATAAGCTCTTCTAGCATATCTAAATAGATAGTCTTAGTCTATATAGCTGCTAATACCATAGACTATAGAGTTAAGATTCCTAGGTTATCTAGACTACTAGTAATATATTTCTATCTTTAATATATATTTTAAGATATTAAAGATTTAGATTTATTAATATAAGAAGGGTTTTTTAGCTTCTCTAAATATATAAGAGCTTCTATTTTAGTATTACTCTTAAGTTAAAGATATAATTTAAGGTTTAAATAGAGTCTATAATATAGCTTCTCTCTTAAAGTTAATAGGAAAGTAATATCTAGTTTATTACTAATATTATAGTCAGATCTATAACTTAATATATCTATAAGATTTATAGTTCTAGACTAGTACTTAATATTAAAGTTAAATATTAAGAGCTTCTTAGCCTAATAAGTCTATCTATAATTCAGTTCCTTAGTAGTTATAAAATAGGTTAGATTATTATAATCTATCTATATAGTTATAGGATAAGCACTACCTTTAAGATAGTATTACTAATATTTAAATACTTTAATAATAGCTAGTATTTCTAAATTATAAATTTTATATCTTATTTTAGAGCCTATTAGCTTATATAAATAATATATAATAGGATATTAATAACCATCCTACTATAATTAACTTAGAATTCTAAAGATAGTAAAGTTTAATATATCTATCTCAACCTATAATAATAGTTTAAGATTAAAATATCTTAAAAATAAAGCTATAGTAAACCTTTCTTTTAATAAATTAAAGACTCTTTATATCTTTTTAGTCTATATGAACTTAGCATTTGCCTCTTAATCTACTTTTAATCTTTTCTAAGCCTATTTATAATCTTTAATCATATTAGTAAAAAGTATAGTAATTTATAAATAACCTTTTATAAAATAGCAATAGAAATTTATAAATCTAGTAAATTAAAGAACTTCTTAAATATTTTATAGTATAGGCTAATCTTAAATTATAACAACTCACTCTAGTTCCATATATATACCTTCTAGTAATATAATAAACCTAAAAAACTAGATCTCTATTTCCTTAAAGATATATTTTAATAGCTTAGTATATAGTTTATACTATTATAGCTATTCTAATACCTACTATACATCATCTATATATAATAATTTATCTTATAAATAAATAATAATATTATCTAGATATATTATATAATAGATATTAAGTAGATTAGCTAATATACAATTTATATATACCTAGAATATAGCTAGTATATTTATAAGGCTAAATAGTATAATAGTATACTTATAGTGCCTATAACATATATAAAATACAGTTTTCTATTTATTACTATCCTTAATCTAGATACAATGATATATATCTTAGAGATCTAGCTAGATATAGATTCTAGCCCTAGCTAAATAATTAATTATCTTACTAATAAGGAGAAGTAAGTAATAATTCTTAATCATAATTATATTTAACCTTTAATAATTAATATAAAGATATAAGCTGCTATCCTTTTTTAGAATAAAGAAGATAGAGACTCTAATAAGACTTTTTAATTCATAAATCTAACCCTTAGCTAGGTTTATTATAAGATATTCTTATAATATTTCTAATTTTTTTAGACTAAGATAGTATAATATCTAATATAAAGGATTCTTACCTGACTTAATATTAATAGCATAATTATATTCTATATAAGAGAGTAACTCTATAGTATATTCCTTTAAGAATATATCTATAAAAAGCTTTATATACTCTAGAAACTCTTTACCCTCTATTATAGCTAATGAGTTTATAGCTTTAATAGGCAATATATTAAGTTTAATAATATAAGCTTATATCCTATCTAATAATTCTTTCTCTACTTTATATACTAAGATAATTTTAAGTATATCTAAGCTATAAGATTTAGTTAGATTAGTTTCTTAATATTATATAGTACTATTTTAAAAGTAGTAGTACTTTAATATAACTATTATAGATATTTTATTTTAATAATACTATTCTCTTTAGATCTAGAATATATCTAGATTAGCCATAACATGCTATAGAATACTAAGAATAAGATTATACTTTATTATATTAATAGCATAATATAATAGTAATATCTTTCTAACCTTATTTTTAAAGTCTAGTACTATTATATCTAATATAGCCTTTTTATATATAATAATCTTATATTTATTAATAGCTTTAACTATTACTATATATACTATGAGCTAAATCTTATTTTAATAAACCTATAATTTATTAATAAAGTTACTATTAGCTACTTTATTAATTAGTATAAAGATCTTTACTAATCCTTATTCTATTTTAATATATATATAAGTAAATATATAAAGCCTATATTTTTATTATATATTTTATAAGGAAAGAAGTATAATAGTATTAAAAGCTTAGTCTATAAATTATTTTTAAAATATCTACTTAGACTTTAACTTAGGATTCTTGCCTTAGTACTTAATCTTAATATAATCTTTCTTCTTATAATAGCTATAAGTAATATCTTTATTCTATTACTATTTTTTATAGCTATAGCTATCTAATCTATAGAATAATTTATCTAATTTATTTTAGTTACTCTTATAGTTTAAACTATAATTTAATTATCTATTATCTTTTCTCTATCTAGGTTATTAGTATTCTAATCTAGAGATAATAAAGAGTTAACTTCTATCTTTATTCCCTAAGTTATTATTTTAATAATTCTATCTCTTTTAAAGCACTAATTATCTCTCTAGTATATTATCTTTAAGAATTTATAATTATACTATAAAATAGTTATAGTTCTCTAGTTTGTTAGAGTATTAGGAGATAGCTAGAATTTAGATAGATTTAAAAATCTTAGTATATAAGCATACTTTATATTATATTTTATCTAATAAGTTTAAGATATATTACTCCTACCTATATAAATAGATATTGAAATTAATAATAGTTTACTATTTAAGTTATTTTACTTTCTTAACCTTATATTTAGCCTTAATATCTAGGATCCTTAGATCCTTAATATATTAAATTAAGAACTTATTAAATTTATTCTATATTATATTCTCTAGATTATAATTATCCTATTTATAGATATACTATTTCTTAGCTATATTATTACTAAAAATCTCCTTAGTAGTAAAGATATACTTATAATTTATATCTCTTATATTATAATATCATATATGCTAGCTAAAGTAATTCTATATCTTAATATTATAAACTATCTTTTTATTAACTAAATTATCTTTAAATTCTTTAATATTAACTATTAGAGATTTCTTATCTTATTTCTTAAAAGATAAGAATAATTTATAATAGTATCTTCTTACTTTAAAAGTAGCTTTAATAGATTCTTCTATTTCTATTAAGTCTCTTGTAAAAAGGGGGTTTACGAGAGCGTAGTAGTACGGTAAAGGGCTAAGGGTTCTAAACGTAGGTGTATATATCATTCGCAGCTATTTGCTGCTCTCTAGGAAGCCACAACGCTGCGGCTTCAAGATATGTGCTCTGCTGACTAATATATGCAACTGGCCTAGCCAAGATCACGTAGATCACATGCCTCTAGTATATGAAGCTATCTGCAGTGTTATTCATTTTATGGCCTTATAGCTATCCCCCTTCTTAGAGGGTCACAGCCTCAGGACTAAATTTGTATTATAGCTAGTTCTTATAAATTTAAAGCTTATACCTAATTTTAAAGTTGTAATTCATTATAGTTATTAAGTAATCATAGGTATATAGTATATATAGTATAAGCGACTATTTTTATAAATATAAATATAAAGGCTTAATTTTAGTGCTAGTAAGCTATTCCTATATATAAGATTTTTAATAGGATCCTATTAAACTATTTCTGCTTCCTTCTTTCAACCTTATTCACTATAGTAAGTGTAGCTCCTAATTCACTATCCTATCCCTAGACCTTTATTTTATAGCTTATAATATTAGATATAGCTTTATTTTTTTATCCTCTAGCTTTAGTTTTATTTTCTTAATAAAATTCTAATAATTTTTAATAGATTTATAGGTTAGGGTTCCCTATTAAGCTTCTTCTTAATATAGACATCTTAACCTTATATTATTAAGTCATTACTAGCAGCTATCCCCCTTCTTATAAGTAATAGCCTTAGTGCTTTAAATACTAATATAGTATTATATAGACTGATTCAGAATCCTTGTTATCTATATACTCTATTTTATAGTTGCCCTCTCCTCCTTATAAAAAGAATAGTATAATTACTAAAATTCCTATATATATTTATACCAGCTTGTTTTAAGCTTTATTAATAATTTATAGCCACTAAAGAGATCTGCTGGTGCCCTTATAGCTATTAAAGAGGGAGTGGTACTCCTTGATAGGTTTAAAGTTATTAGGTCTATTAAAGTAGTAAGTATCTATATACTTTAAATCATAGATTAGGCTAATATATATAGACTAATAAAGAGTAAATCTCCTTTAAAATATCTTACCTCATCTATCTTTATTTATAATAACTAACTTTTTAATAATCTATAGCTAAGAAATACTTTCTAGTAATATATACCATAAAACTAGAAAAAATAAATAAGCTATATATAGCTTGTAATAAGGGCAAGTAGCATTATATACTAGTTTATGCTATTAGGCTTATTTTATATCTATAGCTAATAATACTTAAATCCCTAAAAATTTTATTAAATAGGCCTATATATTAGTAATCTAATTCTATATCAAGGGAGCTATAGATAAACTAATTAAGAGTATAGGTAAGTTTAACTACCAAGTCTATACTCAAGTATAAGAGGCTATAAAGCCTAATAGCTAAAGCTCTCTATCTAAGAAGTCTAAGGATAAGTATACTACTTTAGTAGTACCTACCACTTCAATAGCAAGCTTAGACTTTAATAATAAGTCCCTTTTATTAGATATGAGCAATATCATATCCTCCCTAGAGAGGTATATTAATGATAAGGAAGAGAAGGATAAGGATAAGAATTAAAGATATTCTATATATAGATATTTAAATAGAGTAGTATATAAATAGTCTCTTTTACTATATCTTTATAAGCTTATTAATAGAGCTTTTATTCAGTATCTTTAATAAGTTATCCTTCTATATCAAATCATATATTATATATATTAATAATTATAGTAAATATAAATAGATAGTTTTTAAATTAATTTTATCTCTTCCTTTTGGTATCTCTTTATATTAATTTTAGATTTTTTAAATATAGCTCTATAGCTATAATATTAGTTATATACTCTTTAGATTCCTATATATAGTTTTCTTTAAAGTATCCTTTCTACTTAATAAGATATATTTTCTCCTTATTATAGCTAATCTACTTCTTTATTCTAATTTTTTCTACTTTATATTTAATTTTATTATCAATTAATACTTCTTCTAATAGATTTATAGCTTTTACTGACTTATAATAAGGCTCTAGTAATAAAATATAGAATATAGGATATAGTTATCTATACTATAGTAGTAATAATAATTAATAAGCATTATTCTATATATTAATAATTTAAAAAGGTCTAATCTATTTTAGATTAAACTTCTTAGAATCTTCTAGTGGTATAATATTCTTGGTTCAAAGTATTACTTATTCCCTAATTTTAAATTACATATTAATATATTTTTTATTAAAATATTTAGTCTACAATTCTAATATTTCTTAGAATATATCTTATAATATAATATATTTTTTCTTTACTAATTAAGTATACTATATTACTAATTCCCTATTTATTTTAGCTTATAGATTTTTATCTTCTTTAAAATAGGCCTCTAGCAGATTATTAATATTAATTTATATTTTACTCTAAAAGCCTATTAGTACTTTAGTAGATAATATACTAGTAATATTATACTTATTATCATTATAAATATATTATGCTATACCTAATAAGCTAGCCTAATTATTCTATTTAAAATTGCAGTAGTAATAAAGGTAATATTCTAGTATTTAATTCTAGTGTTTAATTTAACTATTAGTTTATAGATAAAAGGCTATTAACAGTTTCCTCTTTATATCTAGATAAAAGTATAATATCTGCTAAAATAGTAATATAAATAACTAAGCTTAATCACTTATAATATATTATAATATAGTAAAGTATTTAACCAGTATATTATATATAATTATAGTAAAATCCTTAATATCAAGTATATTAACTATTAGTATATATATAATATACTTTATTAAAGAGTCTACCATTACTAAAATAGTATTATAGGTTTTATTTATCTATTTAGATTAGGATAGCTTTAGTATAAAGTCTAAGGTAATAATTTTAAATAGCTATATTAGCTTTAGCAGTAGCTTTATAAGTCTATATTCCTTATACTATAGTATAGCCTAGTATTAATATACTTAATAGATTTAATAATAATATTCAATATCTATATATAGATGCTGCTAGTAGTACTTTCTTATTATAGTATTATATATTCTTCTTATACTAAAATAATCTTCTTAAGTATTATTATAGTTTATTTTTAAGATTTCTTATTTTAATACTTAATCTAATAGTATATATACTACGCCTTTAAACTATAGTAGGTTATCTAGTTCTATTAACTATTAAGATCTATTTACTTATAAATTTAAATCTTATA
The DNA here is from genome assembly GCA_002775195.1 of Talaromyces adpressus. Lineage (NCBI taxonomy): Eukaryota > Fungi > Ascomycota > Eurotiomycetes > Eurotiales > Trichocomaceae > Talaromyces > Talaromyces adpressus. The sequence continues at coordinate 3,424 of NHZS01000328.1, read as the reverse complement.
GCTAACTCTTAATAGCTTTAATATATATATCTATATATTAGCACTTTAAAAATATAATAGTAAGCAATTCTAGTATCTTTAAATAAGCTATCTTAGTATTAATAGCTATTACTACTTTATACTAAGATACTAAGAGTTCTAGACTTCTAATATCTCCTATAACTATCCTTTAAGAGGTAAGTATATTTTAATACTTAACCTTTAATTCTTCTTTATTAATATAAAGAGGCTCTATTTCCTCTTCTAAATATATTATATAAATAATAATCTTAGAGTTTATTAGTTTTGTAGAGTAAATTAATTTTATATTATAATCTTAGCTTAGCTTCTCTTTTAATATTAGTAATAGAGTTCACTATTCTCCTAAAGCTTTAGTATAGTCTAGTCTTTAGCTTAGTACATCTATAAGATTCTTTGCCCTAGGCTAGTACTTAATATTAAAATTAAATACTATAAGCTTCTTAGCCTATCTTATCTAATAGTAGTTAAGTTCTTTTATAGTTATAAAATAATATAGGTTATTATAATCTAATAGTATAGTAACTATCTCTTTACTACTTTCTAGATAATATCTCTAATAGAGGAATAACTCTACAATAGCTAATAGCTTTGAATTATAGATTTTATAATTTAACTCTATAGCTTTTAACTTATGTGAGAAAAATATGATTAGATGCTATTACCTATTATCTTTTTATCTTTAATTAAGAATTATATCTATAATAAAGTTTAAAATATTTATCTCTATCCTTATTAACCTATTTAGATTATAATATCTTAATATTAAAGCTTTATAAAATGCTTATTTAAGCTACTTAAAAGCTCTTCTAGCTTTAATATTAAAGATGAATTTATCTTATTCTTAGTTTTTAGTCTTCTTTTTAAGGTCTAAAAGGGCTGTTATCTTCTTAGAGTATCCCTTAATAAACCTTTAATAAAAGTTAGCAAATTTAAAAAATTACTTTACTTCCTATATATTCTTAGGTTCTAGCTATTTATGAATTGTAGTAATACAATCTTATTCTATACTAATACCTCTAGAGCTTACTATAAATCTAAGGAAGTGAACTTTATTAACTTTAAAGGTATATTTTAATAACTTAATATATAATTTATATTGCTATAGCTATTCTAAGATATTCTTTATATCTATTTTATAGCTTTCTACATCTTTTAAATAAATAATAATATTATTTAAGTATACTATATAATATATATTAAAAAGATTACTTAGAGCTTAATTAATATAAGCCTAAAATATGGCTAGAGTATTAGTTAAGCTAAATAGTATAATAGTATACTTAAAATACCTATACTAGATTTAGAATACTATTTTTTACTTATCTTCTTCTTTAATTTAGATCTAGTAGTAAGCATCCTAAAGGTCTAGTTAAGTATAAATTGTAGTACTAGCTAATTAATCTAATATCTCTCCTATTAATAGTAATAGATAGTGATTCTTTACTATAATAATATTTAAATCCTAGTAGTCTATACAGAGTCGCAGACTACTGTCTTTTTTTAGTATAAAAAGAATAGATACTCTGGTTAGGCTCTTAGATTCTCTAATCTAGCCTTTAGCTATGCTTTCATATATATAATCCTAAAACACTTCTTGCTCTTTAGAACTCAACTAGTAGATTAACCAGTATAGTGGGTCTTTCCTTAACTTAAAATCAATTATATAATTTGTCAGAAATAAGAACGTCACAGCCAGTAGTTCCCGGCGCTAGTTATGTAAGCAAGAAGGGAACGTGTTTTAGTGGTTCCCGCACCACAAGGTACACTCAGTGTGTAAACTACATATCAGTGCTGGTGCTACTAGAAACAGTATCCTAGGATTAAGGGGATCCTAGGAATAAGTTCCCAGGAACCTATTCTACTTAGAAAGGATCAAATTATAAGAATAGTATAATAGGAAATTAGGGATACTAGATATTATATCTTAGATATAATATCCTAGACCAGAGATACTATATATTATACCCTAGGTATAATATATAATAGCCTAGGATACAACATATTATATTAGGGGTAAGAAAAATGCTTCCCTCTATTAGGACTTACCTAGCTATATAAGGATACTTATTTACCTACTTAATTAGCTTTACTTTATTATCTTAAATTAACTATTTAACTTTAAGTATATTATTACTTATAGATTAGTTAAGCTATTACTACTTTTATATAATTCTTAGGCATTAGCTCTTTTAATAATAGAATACTATTAAACTAACATTCAGTAAAGAGCTTTACTCTTTCTAGATACTTAACAAGTACTAGTTTCCAACAATTCAAGACCCTTATATCAAAAAAGAAGTCTTGTATATAAAAGTATTATAGCAGCTAACCAGCAGTAATCTATTCTATTATAAGTGTAGACTTACCTAGTAGCACCAAACCTATTAATAACTACTAGAGGTATAATAACTACTAGAATAATAAGTAGTGCTAATAATGGCCTAATACCAGCCTAAATAGCTAAGGCTATTATGGAAATAGGACAATACATTATTAAACTTGAAGGACAATGTAATATTACTTGATCTAAAGTTAAGATTAGAAAAGTTGAACCCTTCTTAAGAGAATAAGGAATATTAAAAGTCTTTCTAACTAAACTATAAATTTATTTTACAAATAATATAGAAAGAATTATAACTAAAGCTGATAAAGTAATGACTACTATAAGCTTCCTTACTAGAGATATAATAACATAGTTTGCCTTCTATATAAATAATTAACTAGCTAATAATAGTGATCAATATAACTTTAAAATAATTAATTATTTTAGCAGCTTTGCCTATTTTGAGAAAAAACTAAATTAATTATATAGGACTATAAATAAGAAACTCAATATAATATATTAAATTAAGAGTATTAAGCAGTATGGATCTATTAGAGAATATATAACAAAATTTCTCTAAATATCTAGCAAACTCTAATAGGAAGAATAAGGACTGTGAGACCAGTTCTATAATAATCTAAAAGAAGTTATAAAGGATTAGATCTCATAAATAATACTATAACCAGATATATTAAAGAAGATAATGGAAGCCGCATCTCAGATCAACTTATAGATCTATACTTAATAACTAGAAAGAGAAGGATTTCATCAGCCTTAATATTACTAAAACTAATAAAGAAGATACTAAGCTAACACTCTAGTATTAAAAACTAAAGACTGAGATAAAGATACTATCATATAAATAAATATAACACTTATAAAAGAAGAAAAGAAAAAACTAATTAAAAAGAAAGCCTATTTTAACTATAGAATATTAGAATATTTTATAAACAAGTATTAAAAGCTAAAGAAAGTCTAAAAAATAGCTAACTAAGAATAATAGCAGTAGATTATAACTACTATCTATATATATACCCTAAAAAAAAGCAGTATTAAAAAAAACTTAGAAATAGATAATAA